>LPNX010915775.1:4556-63008 GCA_001517045.1 Pseudotsuga menziesii | reverse complement strand
AAAGCCTGATCCTCCTCCTTCTCCAGCTACTTCTCTTCTCCACTAATGCGCTACAAAAGTGAGAGTGTGTGTGTCTCAAATGAGGAGCACCACACCTCTATTTATATTCATCCGTTCACTTGATTTAACTCATTCGACATGTAGGCTCGAGTTAATCATGTAGGCTCGAGTTACACATGTAGGCTCAAGTAACCACACTGGGGTGCTAATGACCCACCTTTACAAATAGAGGGGACAACCTCATGACTCTTATTAGTTCTTCCGATTAGAAGCATCGGGGTACAAGATAATACAAGTGGTTCTCTCGGTAGGACCATCGGGGACCACAAAAGATACATATAGAATATTCTTCGAAGTTACAATATTTCAACAAAATTCCTATCTCTCCTTTTGATGATGACATGATTAGAGCACCATACTGTTTACATTTGAAGCAACATCCTTTGTTGCATCATGATGATACACATATATATGGATGCACCTATGATGTTTAGTTGAGTCACTTGAAGACTCATGATTTTCCTTGTTCCTTGCTTAGTCCATTTGATGTTGGAGGAACTTCATCCAACACTTGGGTGAAGAAGTATATGATTGAAGCACATTATTATTTGAAGAAACCTCCATTGTTATTTCTTGATGATATACATATTCGTGGGTGTATTGATGAGACTTCTTTGAACCACTTAAAGTCTTCATGTTTTCTTTTCTCCTTATTTGGTTTAGATTTTGGTGGAGGTTCTTCATTCACTTCTTGGATGAAAGAACACATGGCTGATTATTTTGATGCATATTACATTCTTTAGGAGAAACATTATAGTACATGGTATCCTCCCCTATATCATTGGAGAAGATTTGATATAATACCTTATGCTTGTGTGTATAGGCCACATGATGATCTACTTACTTGGATGTACAAACACTTTCATGATTATTTGATTAGTTAACTTCTTGATGTACAATTGTATGATGTTTTTATGTACTTTAATGATCTATATTTTGTACTCATGAGCTTTTTAAGGGTGCAATACAAGCAATGGGATCCTAGTATTGCTTGGTTTCAATTTTGGGGGAAACAAGCAATATGAGAGATTGAGTCACCACTTGAGAAGGTGATTGTAATCAAAGTAGTGCAACATCAAGAATGGTGGTTCCTCTCTAAATTTTTCTTAAGATATTAAAATACTCAAGTTTTGGTAACTTAGTACAACTTCATATAATTATACAGGAGGAAAAAGGGGGTTGAAAGTTCATAAAAGGTTTCCAAAATATGAAGGTAAAGACTATTTGTGCAAACTGTATTTTGATGGAATTAATTAATATTTTGGTGTTTAGTGGTGATGTCATAGGAAATATCAATATGAAAAATCCACATCTCTTTAATTTTGGAAACACAAAATTGCAATACATGATTGCCACTACTCCAATTGCAACTAAAGAAAGTTAATGAGTGGAACCATAAGAGATCTCCTTATGCAAAGGAAGGAGTAAAAAGTGAGGATGCCACTTGGGAAGATGAACAAATTTTGAAGCATCCAAACTTGGCATTTCATAAGGACAAACAATATTGGGTGGGGAGGATGGTCATGTCCCCATCCAAATAAAACTACTTCCAAATAATGTTTCACCAACCGACTAGTTCCCTAGGTTGGGATAGAAACATAAATGTTGTAATAAGGGGGCTATAGGACCCAAAAGAAATTTAGTTTACCATATTCAATTAAAATGGGTCACAATTAATAATGCTAATAAAATAAGGTGGAATTGGTTCATGAAGACACTTGGAAGCTTATGGAGCCTTTCGGTGACTAGATTCCCCACACACTTGGCATGACCTTCATCAAAATTTGAAACCAAGGGGATGAAAAATTGTTGGAGGTTTATGAGTTGTCACATAGCCTATCATGAGCCAAGGAATTCAAATTAGGAGAGGAGAGTAACTCTGATGGAATAGGAAGATATTAGTAATACATGGTGTGCCACTTGGAAGGAGATTCCATGCACTATATGACAACAAAAGATGAAAGATTTTATGACACATATGACAATTTTAGACCTGATTGCATACCTATGACGAATATGATATGACAAGGATAAAAATAGCCACCAAGAGGGTGCATTTGGGATTTATAGGCATCCATTCAAAATTGGGGAAAGAGTTGGAGCATGAAGAAGGATACAAGTGTCATATAAGTTACTAAACCACTAAGATGAGTTGGAGGATGCCCATGGAGGGAAATTAGACCTTAGGAGACCTCATGAAGTTAATAAAAGGATTTCATGAGGAATAATAATATCTTTTTATCATTTTTTAATTGGCCTTTGGCATTTTGGAGAGCTTTTGTTTGTCATTCCACAGTGAGTGTTCACTCGCCCTGTTAGTGAACCAATTTCGAGGGAGTTGGATTCCTTTCCAATTTGGTTGATGGAGAGGCCACTGAGACCTCTCATTGGAGCTGAATTAAGGTGTTTTAGTTTCATATTGAATTCCATATAGTTTGAGTTCTCATCTATCTCCCCATTCTCTCATTCCTTCTTCTCCATTCCCCCGCCCTCTCATGTTGATGATGCACTTGTTGGAGTGGTGCTTGATCCTTGTTGTGTGAGTTTGATGAAAAATATTGGGTATATGATCTATGGATATGTATCTTTATGTACATATGCTCTGTAGCTCTAAATACAAGAAAATCATGTGTAAAAATCTTGCATTCTCATGCCATTAAATCACTAGTTTTCATGAATTTCGCTTCCATCTTGAAAGAGTTTTATATCATATTTGTATGAGGGTTATTATCTGAGTTTGATGATATTAGGGAGGAGATAAATTATGTATTGATTTACTTTAATTACCATATTCTCTATATCTCTAAATCCAATAAATCCCTGTGTGAAAAGCTTGCATTCTCATGCCATTGCATTAGTAGTTTCATGAATTTGGCTTCAAACTTGAAGGAGTTTTATATCGTATTTGTATGAGGGTTATTCTCTGAGTTTTATGCTATTGGGAAATCCATTTTTATTCTGTATATGACATATATATTTCAAGTTACTTTCATAACCATCTATTCTACTTTTCATGTGTAAAAATCGAGCTAGTAATGACATTTTCCCTTAAGCAATTTCCCTGTCATATGAATGTTGCACATTATAACCAGGTTGCAGAGCTATTAATGTTGACACGGATCCGTCAACATGGGTTCATTCATTGTAGACACCCATACCATTGCGATCTCCTTGAGCACTGTCCCAGATAGGTTTTACCCTGTCTAGCAACACCTGTAGAGCAAATGAAGTCTCACCAAGATGTTCGAGGGAGAACTATCCGAACCAAGTTTCCGTAGTAAGAAGGAGGATCACGCATCTACCATCAACTGATCGCAACATTACCTATCAAATCCAAGCATTTGGTTTATACACTAACATATTAACATTTCCATTCAGGAGATCATATCACCATAATTAGATCGCAACATAAATATCAATGCATAAACATATCTATCAATATAGCATCATTCATAATAGGAACGAATCACATCATACAGATATCAACATCACAATGCAATATTCATTCACATCCCATAGCATAAAAACATGAATATGGGAAAAACTAAGAAAACACGGTGTATTTCTCAATTATATGTCATGTCATATTAACTTCGCAACAAAACACAAGTTCCCAAAAATAGTTCTCCAATTCAGATGTTGCATCATAGGTAGATCGCAAATAAGTCCAAGATCAAACTCAAGATATTTCCCATAATATATCATCGGAGGTTGTAAGAAGACACAAAATTTGCAATCCTAAATATATTTATAGGCTTGCACATTTACATCGGTGGTCCACTTAAGTCAACTTCCTAACTACTTGGACCAAAATCTACAAAATAATGACCAAGAACTACAAAACATGACTAAAATATACAAAATGTGGTCAATCTGCCTTGCGCGGCAACTTTGAATTTATGCAACATCCTTGATGTTGCACAACTAGTTATCTCCAAAATTTCCTGCCAACATGCCCCCAACACAATCTTGTGGCTCACCCTCGAGCCACGTCATCTGTAAATGATGTTACCTTTAATCTTTACCTTGAATTACTCATATTAAGTTACTAAACCACTAAGATGAGTTGGAGGACGCCCATGGAAGGGAATTAGACCTTAGGAGACCTTATGAAGTTAATAAAAGGATTTCATGAGGAATAATAATATCTTTTTATCATTTTTTAATTGGCCTTTGTCATTTTGGAGAGCTTTTGTTTGTCCATTGCACGGTGAGTGTTCACTCACCCTATTAGTGAACCAATTTCAAGGGAGTTGGATTCATTTCCAATTTGGTTGATTGAGAGGCCATTCAAACCTCTCATTGGAGATGAATTAAGGTGTTTTAGTTTCATATTGAAGTCCATACAATTCGAGTTCTCATCTATCTCCCCATTCTCTCATTCCTTCTTCTCCATTCCCCCACCCTCTCATGTTGATGACGCACTTGTTGGAGTGGTGCTTGCTCCTTGTTGTGTGAATTTGATGAAAAATATTGGGTATATGATCTATGGATCTGTATGTTTATGTACATATTCTCTGTAGCTCTAAATACAATAAACTCATGTGTAAAAATCTTGCATTCTCGTGCCATTAAATCACTAGTTTTCATGAATTTCGCTTCCATCTTGAAAGAGTTTTATATCATATTTGTATGAGGGTTATTATCTGAGTTTGAAAATATTAGGGAGGATATAAATTATGTATTGATGTAATTTAATTACCATATTCTCTATATCTCTAAATCCAAGAAACTCCTGTGTGAAAAGCTTGCATTCTCGTGCCATTGCATTAGTAGTTTCATGAATTTGGCTTCAAACTTGAAGGAGTTTTATATCATATTTGTATGAGGGTTATTCTTTGAGTTTTATGCTATTGGGACATCCATTTTTATTCTGTATATGACATATATATTTCAAGTTACTTTCATAACCATCTATTCTACTTTTCATATGTAAAAATCGAGCTAGTAATGACATTTTCCCTTAAGCAATTTCCTTGTCATATGAATGTTGCACATTATAACCAGGTTGCAGAGCTATTAATGTTGACATGGATCAATCAACATGGGTTCATTCATTGTAGACACCCATACCACTGCAATCTCCTTGAGCACCATCCTAGATAGGTTTTACCCTGTCTAGCAACACCTGTAGAGCAGATAAAGTCTCACCTGAGATGTTCGAGGGAGAACTATCAGAACCAAGTTTCTATAGTAAGAAGGAGGGTCATGCATCTACCATAAACTGATCGCAACATTACCTAGCAAATCCAATCATTTGGTTTATACACTAACATATTAACATTGCCATTCAGTAGATCATATCACCATAATTAGATCGCAGCATAAATATCGATGCATAAACATATCTATCAATATAGCATCATTCATAACAGGAAAGAATCATATCATACAAATATCAACATCACAATGCAATATTCATTCACATCCCATAGCATAAAAACATGAAGATGGGAAAAAGTAATAAAACACAGTGTATTTCTCAATTCTATGTCATGTCATATTAACTTCGCAACAAAACACAGGTTCCCAAAAATAGTTCTCCAATTCAGATGTTGCATCATAGGTAGATCGCAGATAAGTCCAAGATCAAACTCAAGATATTTCCCATAATATATCATCGGAGGTTGTAAGAAGACATAACATTTGCAATCCTAAATATATTTATAGGCTTCCACATTTACATCGGTGGTCCACTTAAGTCAACTTCCTAGCTACTTGGACCCAAATCTACAAAATAATGACCAAGAACTACAAAACATGACCAAAATATACAAAATGTGGTCAATCTTCCTTGCGCGGCAACTTTTTGTGCAACATCCTTGATGTTGCGCAACTAGTTATCTCCAAAATTGCCTGCCAACATGCCCCCAACACAATCTTGTGGCTCGCCCTTGAGCCACGTCAACTGGAAATGATGTAACCTTTGATCTTTACCTTGAATTACTCATATTGTTGGGTGATCTCTTTCACCTGCTCCTTGATATTATCGATGATTTCCCATCTTTTTGTCACTTCCCACTCCAGTGGATGCTCAATGATCTTTGCGACGACATCCCTTCGGCCATCCTGAACTTCCTATACCATCGACATTGCTTTCATTGAGAGTTGAGCACCAATGTCTTGGAATTCATCCAACTTTGTTGTGCGCCTCTGTTGACGCTGCAGTTCCTTTGCAACGCGTTGTTGTAAGTCCTTCAACTCTGTTTCCTTTGTGATATGTAGAAATGGAGGCATCGCTTTGAGATATGTCCTCAACATGGCTAGTTTTCCCTCGACTTCCTACAAATGCGTGGTGAGTTTCTCCAACTGATCATCTTGGACTACACTTCCTCAAAACTGTGTATTTGCATCAGTGACCTGTTTGGTCTCTCTCTCCATCTCTTCCAACTACGTCGCCAAGTCTTCAATGGTGCTTTTTAATTCCATAGCCTTCTGTGGTGGTGTGTCTGGATTCACCAGCTCATGCTGATATTCAATGTTACGCTTAAGTTGTGCAATTATGGCTCCAAGCTGCTGCGCTTTTTCCTTCGCATCCATGTCCTCGGTGATTTCTGACACTTATCGACAGGTAACACAAACTGCTTGTTCCGAGTGCACCTTGTTGTCCCAGAGTTGCGTTTTCTCCACCGTCAATCGATCTTTCTCCTTATTGAGTTCTTTAATTTCCTTCCTAGCCTCTGTTTCTTTCTCCTATGAACTCAAAAGGCAGTCGCTAATAACCTTCTCTCTATCCACGAGTTCATGATTTGCAACCCTCTGCAACTAGACCAATGTCTCAATTAACATTTTATTGATGTCTAGTGAAAGATCCTGAAATTGCTGAAGTGAGGCATTGACATCCTCACTGTTGGTCTCGATCACATGTAGTGGAATTTGAACATTCTTGATCCGCTTCCGATTTTTGATCGTGCCAACCTTCTGCAAAGTAGTTTCCTTGGGTACCCTATTCAAAAATACATCAATCAATGAATTTAGGCAAGTGTTTACCTCACCAAAGCCTTTGATAGTCCTTCTTCAGTTGTTCTTCCGTCACAGCAGTCACTCTTGTGATCGCCGCAATAATACAGCTCACTTTTTCGTCGGTCATTGATGTTGTGCTACTGGTCACACCTTGATCGTGTCGCTTCTTTTTTTAGGAATCCTCAAATATCCGCTCCGCCTCATGCTTCATCCGACTCATGCTTGCTCTGTGGGTCTAGAATAGGATCCACCGGAGCATTGGCTGGTGGACCCATCGATACTTCCTCTATGCTAATGACTTATTTCCATTCCATAGGCTAGTCATCCACAATGGCCTCCACGTCTGCATCAGAAATTTTGTACAGTATGGGAAACTACTACTTGTCTGGGTCTCATCGTGCCTGCACATGAATGGCATGTGGCCCTATCAAAAATCAAACAACGGATTGGTATTTCACCATCGCCTCCTCTGATAGACATGGGATCTTCATGGTTGCCGCCTGCAGTGCCTCCCAATATAGCCAAAACTGTATTGAGCAATCCTTGAGTTGTTGCGACTCCTTGACATACCAAAGTTTCTAGTATCGCACTCCTTTTCAAACCTTGGAAGCTTCAACGTCCATGCCATGGTATTCTTTGGGCTCCATCCAGGAAAATAATGCAATCAGAATGAGTAGCTAGCTATAATTGAATGGTCATTGCCCTACCTAGACTACTAGCGCATGATATGTTAACTGGTTCATCAAGAACAAGGACCAGTTCATCTGCACACCCTGTGTGCATTGCTCAGCGCACGCTATGACCCTTGAATTGCACTAGTTGGGTCGGTTCTTCCTTACTACCTTTCTAGTCAGAATCCTAGTTGTGATGTGAACAACCTTCTCATTAATGTTGTCAATGAAGTATGTGCACCCGTCGTGTTGCAATTTATACCTCTTCTTCATCTTCGCTGCCAATTTTTTATCATTGTCCTTCCCCTGAAAATATTATGATGGGTCAGGCCCCTCCTTGGGCATCCCTGTGATTTGTCAAATTAGTGCAACGGTGACTAGTAATGGCTGGTCCAGCCACAAATAGCCTCCATGAAAGCATGCTAAGAGTTTTTTCATGCATGCATTGGCTTCCACCAACCTTCTGAAACATGGCATGTTGATGAGGACTAAAAACCTCGATCTCTCCAATCCCCGCTCCCAGTCATGTGGAGTGCGCGCTACTGGGTTGCTACCTACCTATGTCACCGATACAAATGCATTCGTGGTGATCTCAGTCGACACTAGCATGTCATGATCTTCATATTTCATTCTCATGATGGAGGGAATGATATCCATGGTGCATTGCATTCCCTGCGGTGTCATCGGCATCCTAACTGGGTACCTCTAGTTATTCATGAGTTTCTATGGCTATGCATCAGGTCGATAGGTAGGCACATAGCCATGGATATCCGTAGTGGACACCACCATCCAGACCGTGGAGTCCTCAGCTCCTCATGTGGACGGTCCCATCTGTGCGACCGCCTCTTCTTGTGTCCATGCGAAAGTTCTAGTTGATCATTTCTTTTGGACTGGTGATTTGGTTCGCTACGCTCCTCTCTTCTTCTGGTGAAAACCTGCAACAAATCAATCTTCCTCTACTTGCACCAACTAATCTAGGCATTCTTCTAATGATCCATCATCCATTTCTGTTGTTGTTACAATGCGCAAACTCGGAGCAATGTACTCCATCGGCATGACTACCTCTTGCCCATACACCAACTTGAATGGTGTATGTCCTGTCAATATTTTGCAGGTGGTGCGATATGGCCACAAGTCTGCTGGAATCTTCAAATCCCAGTCATCATGGTTTGTGTTGCACGCCTTTGTGAGTGTGTTCTTTAACTCCTTGTTGAATGCCTAAACTTTCCCATTTGCTTGTGGATGATAAGGGGTACTCTTCTTATGTTGTATATGAATCTCCTCTGTTAACGCACTTATGGTGTGATTGATGAAGTGACTCCCTTGATCACTCATTAATATCTTCGGACAACCAAACTGAGTAACAATGTTGTCAAGTAGTAATCTCGTTGTTGTCACAACGGTGAAATCTACCACTGATTCGGCCTCTGCCCATCTTGTCAGATAATATGTTGTAGTAATGATATACCACTCACCAACTCTCTTACCAGGTGGGTTGATTGGTCCCACAAAATCCACTACCCATTTTTCAAATAGTTGCACCGTCACCTGAGGTACTAATGGAATATCGTCCCTTCATGAAGGCTTTCTAGTCCTTTGACAAACATCGCATCTCTGCGCATAGTCTAGTGCATAACCATGAAGATTTGGCCACCAAAGCCCTAGGAGGAGTACCTTCCTGGTAGTAGCATGACCTCTGTAATGTCCGCCTGCAACTCCCGCATGTGCTTCTATCAATACCTACCCTTGTTCATGCGGTAGGACAAACCATCGTAGGATCTCATCTGGACCTGGCTTGTAGAGTTCTCTAGCAATCAACTGGAAATCCGCGACTCGAACAACCAACTGTTTCTTCTGACTTGTAGTAAGTGCTTCTGGTGTTGTTCCCGTCGCCAAAAACTAAACTATTTGCTCATAGTAGTCGTCAACCATCTTTACTCTAAATAGTTGGGCATATGGTAATACATCGTCAATGTTCGTCGGCTCTTCACCTATCTCAATTCGTGATAAGTGGCCTGGGGCTGCATTCAAGCGACCTGGTTTCACAATTATCTCAAAATAAAACTCTTGGAAGAGAAGTAGCCACTGGCATATCTTCCCCCCCAACACAGGATTATTCACCAGGTATTTCAAAGCAGAGTGATTCGTGAACATCTTGAAATGACCTCCCAACAGGTAATGTCGAATCTTATGTAGTGCATATACCATTTCCAACCCTTCCCTCTCTATTGTAATATAATTCCTCTCCGCAGGCAACAGCTTTCGACTAGCAAAAACGATTGGGTGATCAATATCACCTTCCCCTAGTTGTTCCAGCACAACTCCCATCGTGGTTGATGATGCATCAACATGAACATAAAACTCATTCTTCCAATTAGGTAAATCCAGTATCAGTGCGGAAGCCATTTTTTCCTTCAATGTGTCAGATCTTCCCTGACACTCCTAACTCCATACAAACACCACATCCTTCTTTAGAAACCTTTCCATAGGGGTTGTGATCGTGGCATAACCTTGATGAACTTGCGATAGTATCTTGTATGGCCTAGTTTCTCTCTAAGTTGCTTCACATTTGTAGGTGGTGGAAAGCTCAAAATTAGAACAATCTTGGCTGGGTCAACCAACAGTCCTTCCTTGTAAACAATGTGCCCCAACAACATCCCGAAAGGTGCACAGAAAATGCACTTCTTCAAATTTAGCACGATCTGGTGCTGTCGAAATTGCTCCAGTATCAGTCGCAGGTTTTCCATATGGTCCCTAATCAATCCATAAACCTCCCAGTTATCCATATAGACCTCTAGAAACTTTTGAATAAAATCCTTGAAAGCAGCGACAACAATCCTGGAAAATATCGCAGGTGCATTCTTTAGTCCAAGTGGCATCACAGTGTACTAAAAACATCCCCATTCAGTAACAAAGGTTTTCCCCATTCAGTAACAAAGGCTATCTTATATATATGTTCTTTTGCAATATTAATTTGGTGATAGCCAGAAAACCCATATGTTAACAAATAGATCTCTTAACCGCCCACTCCTTCTAGTACCTCATCAGTAAATGGTGTCGGAAATGGATCATGCAGACATGCGTCATTCAATTTTCTGAGGTCAACACAAATCCGAACCTCACCTGTCTCTTATCTTGCACTACCATTCGAATTCCTCAATTGGTTCTATTATCCCAGCATCCAACATTCTATTGAGCTTGCCTTTTACCCTCTCCTTTTATTGCATATTCAAGCAATATGGCCTCTTCCTCACTAGCTTCGTTTATGTTTTCAATGGGATCTTCATTTATCCCAAATCCCCTAATATCCCCTTCATCTCAAAAAAAATTGTAGGAAGTAAATCTTGGAACTCATGAAATAGGTCAGTGATATTCGCCATCATTTCTCCCTCCCAGTAGTCCCCAACATTCGCAAACTTCAGTTGCTCCTCTGTCCCAATATTGACCTCCTGAATTTTTAGTGGTTGATTCATTTAATCTGTCAATATCTCAGGTGCCATGACATTCTAACTTCCTTCTATCTCTGGAATATTGATGTTCCATGGATCATCACCAATAGCAGGCCCTCTTTTCACATTGTAGCACTCCATCATCGACTACATCATATGTTTTGCTTGGGGATCCACCGAATATGCGACTGGTACTACCTTCATAACAACGTCATGGATATGTTGCAACGCGCTATGAATGGTTGGGTATGCATCCGCAAAATTGAATGTATGACTGAAACAGGTCAATAGCTCCTCCCAGGTCATAATTTCTCTGTGCAACTCAGTTGACACATACCACTGGCATGGCATTTCATCCAACGTATGTACAAAGGTGTGCACCGACTCGTCCTTGGGTCCCGAAACCCACATGGTCTGACATGCGATCAGATGACTGTCAAGATCATGCCGCCCATCATACTTCTCAGCTTGATATTTTTCTGCTTCACCAAAGCGAATTGTCATCAACCTATGACACTGTAACCACCCAGTGATCGATTTCTTATGGGTCGCCCACCAACGTGCTGGAGCAACCTTCAATGCTTCATCCAACGCCAGCAATCATTGTGGTTCTGACACCTTATTCTCAAATTCAACTAGAAGCTCAAATAATTCAGGAATTCCTTCATATATTGGAAACTCAATAGTCTTTGTTGGAACTCGGCACAACGACTGAGTAATCAGGCCACACTTCTGAATTAATATATCATGCATTCAATTCTTCCAGTTTTCCAAAGCATCACTGAGAGTTCGAAGATGCAGAGCTAGAGTTGCACTAACCTAAATCCTCGTCAGCAATCGGATGGATGTAATCCTCTAAGATGTTGTATGTGTGATCTCATCATCCTACAACTTCTTCCTTAATCGGTTCAACATATCTTCTTCTTTCAGTTGGGTCCATCGAATATATGACTCTGATATCACAATTTTCAAAGGTCATCACGCGCTCCTTGAAATTAATCACCGCCAAGTTGTCATTGGCCCATCCAATCCCCAGTAGTGCGGGATAGGAACCTCCCCCATCAACAACTTCAATAACATCAAAATCGATATAAGTCTTCATTCCTTCAACTTCCACTATGAGACATGGAACTCGCCCAATCGGTGTTACTTTAGTCTGGTTGGACAATCACAGCTGCACAGGGGACCATACCAACTGTGTTTTCCCCATATTTTCCCATGTCTTCTTTGTTAGAATGTTGATGTCTGATCCTAGATCCAAGATGACTGAATCTACCTCGTAATCCCCAATCTGAATATTCATTCTCATCTCTTTCCCTGTCTTTTTCTTGTGCAAAGAGTTCATCGCAAACTCCTTCTGTCCCTTCTCCGGTTGATGCAACAGATTTGCAATCTTAGCGAGCGCATTGGGATCTTTCACCAGCGACAAAAAACTTTCAAATAAGTTCTACAAGGTATCATGTTGTCGTGATGGTCCTACTACTAAAGTTGAATCAAAATCAGATGGAATTTCATAAATAGGCAACTTACCTAGATCTCTTCTTATCGCATCACGTGCTTCAAAGAAGGTGTCCCTCTCAGTGATGACATCAAACTGCACTTTCTCCTTTCCATCCAGTTGGATTTGTGGAAATGGTCTATCATCCCTTCTTGTCTCACCTCCGCGAGTAATGACAGCAACATCAGTGTCATGCATTCTTGGTTCTGTTGAGATCTTTGCAACTGTTGGTCCTTGATTCTGGTTCGGTGGTAGATTCACTAGTTGGTTTGGATTTTGATTTACAGTTTGGTTCTGATTCTGAATCTGGTTCTGGTTCTGGTTCTGATTCTGATCCTGGTTCTACAACTACAAAATGTTCCTTGCTTTCCACTTCACGATCAGATGTGGACAACTCTCAACAATGTGGTTAGCAACGATACAATAAGTACATTGTGCTTGAAAGTTCAGGAAATCTCTCTGATAATGTCCCAGTGCTCCACAATTATAACATTGTACAGGTCTGCGACCTCATCCTCCACCTTGAACAAATCCCCCACCTCGTCCTCTGCAGAGTCCTCCTTCTTGTTGATATTGTGTTTGATTGAATTGTTGTTGCTACGGGGGATTGGGCTATAGTTGCGCATACTACGGTTGAGTATAATGTGGATGGTGTGGAGCAAACTGCATCTAGTTGTACTGTGGAGGTGGCAAAGAAAATTGCGGTTATGGTTGCGGCTGTGGTAACAACTGTGGTTGAGGTGGTTCTTGTACCACCTACAGCTGCTGCTGTAGCTACACTGTTTGATGCTCTTCTCCCTTCACATAGTACATTATGTCCATCGTCCTCTCTTAAAGCAAATCATATGCTCGACAGTTCTTATCCTCATGCCCAATAAATTGGCAGAACGTGCAATACAAATTCGTCGACTTCGTGACCATATTTTGCATATACACACAATCTTCATGTCAATGCCCATGCACCTGGTAGATGTGGCACCATGGCATGCCCCCAAGTCTCAACAATTTTGGAGTTCTTGTCGGCAGGTAGTTTCAAAAATTAGGGGACGGATCCTTATCATGTCCCTCCGCATGACATCGAATACACTAAACTTCCTCGTGATTCCCTCTTCCATTCTTGATATCTTACAATTGGAAAGTCAGATTCGCCAGTTGTGTTTGGATCTGATTCATACCAACCCTAGTCTCACCAACAGGTGAAGCTTCCAATTTCATCGCGATCTCCAGAGCCTCGCTCAGTGTCACAATATTTTACTGCATCAAAGGCATTCTTATATGCGGTACTAATGCCATGATGAACCATTCCTTATGTTGAACATCACTCGTGTCAAAGCTGACTCTCGCCATCAGCGTCTTGAACTATTGATCAAAATCCCAAACAGTTTCATTTGGATATTACTTAATCTCCTTCAACTTTGTGATGTATTGCACCTCTGACTTCAGTGTTCTGAATTCTTCAATCAATCCTTTTTTATTTTAGCCAGAGTCTTTGCTGGAGTCCCCGTGAGAAATTGTACAAATTTCATATACCAACCCAATGCGCGACCTCAAAGGGTCATCGCCAACTGGCCCTTCTTAACATCATCATCCTGAGCTTGTGTTACGGTCCAAACCGCTTCGCACAAAAACTAGTATTGCTCAGGATTCTCAGTCCCGTTCCCATGAAATAGAGGTGACTTCACATCATCACCCGCCATCCTGGGCCTTCTTCCTATGTTTGTTGATCTGTTATTATTAGAGTGTTGTTGACACGTCGGACAAGTCAGTGTCAAGCTAGTATTTCTTCTTGAGTGCGGCGCAGTGCACGAAGGTGTGGGTACGTTGTTGTTCTAGGTCGGTCCTTCCTCAGGCTCGGGTGTATCTTGGTCGTCTCCCTAGTCGTTGTAGGTCACTTAGTCTCGTGTGGTCTCCTCTTGTGGCCTCGCGTTTCGGTCGCTGCAGGACTCTCTCTTGTCCTATGCCTCTTCTCTTGCCGAAACCTTGCCCTCCACCTTGTGTAAGACTACTTCCTTCCTTGACTTCCCTCACAGTCCCATCGTGACTTCCATCCATCAACCCCATATCATTCCATCTAAGCCTTGTCTCTGCAATACCCGCAACCTCCGCACACCAAGGATCTACTCGTCGGAGTTCATCTTCATTATGCATTTTCCGTAGATGAGCACCTTAATAGACAATTGCAAAGATAAAAGAAACCTACCTCTTGACCCACTAAAGAACTCCCTTTTTACGTCGTTGTAAGGTTTAATTGTGTCAACCGCGAACTCAATGATGTAGCCCTCCAAGATGTTGTCAAGCCAAATTTCAACAGCCCTTGATGCTCTGTTGTCTACCTCTTGCAGTTGCTGGATCAATTCTGGAGTCCAACCAGTTGATTCTCCTCCTTGGAAATCTGTCTTCCAGTAGGTCAATTGCTCCAACCACTCGTACAAGATGGTCGGAAACTCAGAAAAGAAGGATTCGTGTCAATCGAAATACATATTCCTTTCCAATCACTTCTGTGTCGTTAATCCAGGGTTCTAATTATCTTCCGCAACAAATTCTTATGCCTTCTAATCGAACCAATCTTGAATTTCCAATTTTGTCGAGTGCCACAATATGTCCTCCTTCTCCTTCGCACTATGGTCCTAGCAACGGAACCATTTGTTGACACAAATCCATCGACAAGGGTTCAGTCACTGTCGACACCCATACCACAGTGATCTCCCTAAGCACCCGCCTAGACAGGTTTTACCCTGTCCAACAAAACCTATAGAGTAGATGAAGTCTCACCTGAGATGTTCAAGGGAGAACTGTCAGAACCAAGTTTCTGCAGTAAGAAGGAGGATCGCGCATCTACCATCAACTAATCGCAACATTACTTAGCAGATCCAAGCATTCAGTTTATACACTAACAGATTAACATTGTCATTCAGTAGATCATATCACCATACTTGGATCGCAGCATAAATATCGATGCATAAACAAATCTATCAATATAGCATCATTCATAACAGGAAAGAATCGCATCATACAGAGATCAAAATCACAATGCAATATTCATTCACATCCCATAGTAGAAAAACATGAAGACAAGAAAAAGTAAGAAGACACAATGTATTTCTCAATTATCCGTCATGTCATATTAACTTCGCAACAAAACACAGGTTCCCTAAAACAGTTCTCCAATTCAGATCTTACATCACAGATAGATCGCAGATAATTCCAAGATCAAACTCAAGATCTCTCCCACAATATCTCATCTAAGGCCGTAAGAAGACACAACATTTGCAATCCTAAATCTATTTATAGGCTTGCGTCTTTACATCGGTAGTTCACTTAAGTCAACTTCCTAACTACTTGGACCAAAATCTACAAAATAATAACCAAGAACTACAAAACATGACCAAAATATACAAAATGTGGTCAATCTGCCTTGCGCGCCATCTTCTGCCTTCCACAGCAACTTTGACTTTGTGCAACATCCTTGATGTTGCGCAACTAGTTATCTCCAAAACTACTTGCCAACAATTAACCATGATTAATGACAGCCCCTTGTGTATGATATTCATCCTTGTACTCTATTATGAAATTTGGGAGGGTCATAATTTATTTGGGAGGCCAAATGACCTCTACCCCTAGGGGGGAATTTGACCTCATCTTCCTAGAAAATTTGCACTTTCTCTCATTAGACCCAAACCAAGTTTCAGAGGCTTAAAATTCAAACCTGAAGGGTTCAGATGTCATATTGATATGTACTAAGACTTATCATACCATTGCATTTCAAATTAGGGACTATTGGTGTTAGTTGGAACCCCCTACAGTCATGACTAGTTAAGCCCAAATTTGTCCAAATTGCACTTTTTTCAAATTTTTAAGTAGGAACATTACATTAAGTGAAGTCGCCAAATGCTATTCCATTTTGTGGTCAACATATCAATAACTGCAAGCATTACACCAAAATAACACAACCTCTCGATATTGACCACCACCCTTCAAACTTGACACAAATATTATTTTAAATGCCTTGTCAAGTAACCTTGCTAAGTTACTGTAGAGAGTACTAGTGTGCACTAAGTTTGAATCAATGAATGTTCCAACATATTGATCTACATGTATTCCTTATATATTTGATATAGGAACTCCATCATATGTTGATTTCACAATTATGATATAGTCATAATAATTATTGCATGATTTTTTTATTTGTGATCAGTTTATGCTATAACAAGCAACTGAATGGTGAGCATACTTATTATAATCACATTCTAACAATAGGCTAGCATATAATTAAAGTTAAAGTTGTATCTTGCTTGATAATCATGAGAAAAACAACTTACGCACAAATAAAGATCCACCACCATATGAAGTTTGCCATGTGACCAAGTGCTATCCATGATTACATACGTTCAAGATTAAATTATTGTTTTGAAAATTCCAAGAGTCTAGTTGAAAGTGGACACAATCGTTTAGCTCAATAAAAGCCCTAAATTGTTAAATTTTGAATATTAAATGTAAATATTTTTAATCTTATGAAGAGATAAATAATAGTGAAAAATCCAACTAAAGACAATTGAGGTGTTGTCTTTTAAAACATTACACCTATAAAATCATAAATGATAAAGTAGGGACACGAAACACTACACCTTTAAAT
Source organism: Pseudotsuga menziesii (assembly GCA_001517045.1). Classification (NCBI taxonomy): domain Eukaryota; kingdom Viridiplantae; phylum Streptophyta; class Pinopsida; order Pinales; family Pinaceae; genus Pseudotsuga; species Pseudotsuga menziesii. Next base: position 45,734 of record LPNX010915775.1, on the reverse strand, counting down.
ATTAAATGATAAAGATAGGGATACGAGTAATGGAAAATTATTTTTAAATTATAATACAATCATCAAAGAGTCAATCTTAAACATTACACCTTTAAAATAAAATAATGGAAAATAATTTTTTTACTAAGCTAATTCCTTCCTTTACATGCCAAAATTACGACATATGTAAGTTCGAAGTTACATATACGGCAATGCTTGACCATTACATATATTGTGGATTGCTCCCTTCCCCTTCCCCTTCCCCTCCCCCTCCCCCTCCCCCTCCCCTATCAACACGAGGAAATGGAACCTTTTCGGCGTTCATAATGATAACATTTTGCATAGCCATGGCAGGACATTTAAAAGTCGGTTCAAGTTTGAGTTTAGCGCTTTTTTGTAGAATTTTAGTTCGATTTTGGGTACCTGCTGTTGTATGTTGTTGAGGTAAAGCATTCTGCAATGTTCATACTACGTCCATGTGAATGTGATCAAGTTTATGGTAGCCGCATAGATTAGTTAATGTTACATATATTAGTTTAGATTCAAATCTTAGGTTCTATCAAGGATCGAGAAGGATCAAATCTATTGATCTAAGATTGAAAATAGTTTTAAATACATAGTTTTAATACATGTTTTTAAAACCATGAGTTGCTTAGAAGGTCTTTGCACTATCAAGGGTCGAGAAGGATCAAATCTATTGATCTAAGATTGAAAACAGTTTTAAATTCATGGTTTTAACACATGTTTTTAAAACCATGAGTTGTTTAGAAGGTCCTTGCACATGGTTTTAAAACCATTTGCAAGGCCCTTCTAAATTATGTACAATAAAACCATGAGTTGTTTAGGAGGCATTGCACTATTAACTAATCCATCAGGAGAGTTTGTTAGTTACAGCAGTGTGTTAGTTAAAGATTGTTAAGTTACAACAGTTTTACAGTTATTCAAAATTGTCATGTGTTTGTATAAATACAATGTTTACAACATGAATAAATGTAATTTCCATTGTGGAGTTTTGTACAGTGGTATCAGAGCCACGTTCAAAAAAAACTCCATGTATTTCGTTTTCTTTTGGTGAAGGTTGGGTATTGATAGAGCAAGATTGCAGGCATAGACAAATTTGGAGGCATTGTTGCAGAGGCGTTGTTGTTGAAGTGATGTTGTTGAGGTTCAACAGCCACTATGTTTCATTCCATGTTGTTGCAAAACTTGAGAATTACATTTGCAAGTAGACTGGGCATGTTCCAAATGCACTCTTTAATCTCAATTGTCAGTGTAGTGCTTTCCAGAAAAGAGAGTTACCAAGAATGGATTCGGAAAATTAAGAACACGCTTATTTTTAATGATTTATGGGATGATATTTGTGAAAGTAAGGATGATAATGAACCAGACCAGCCCAAGGATGACAAACAACTTGTAATATGGAAGAGTAAAGATAAGAAGGATTATGCTTTAATTTCTTCCTCGGTCACTGAAGAGGTAAGTAGACATATTCTTTCCAACACCACAGCATTTAAAGCATTAAAAAAATTAAAACATCTTTATGACTCCCATTCAGAGCTGGAAATTATACAATTGTTGATGAAGTTATTTAATCTGGAACTGCAAGATAATGATCCCATGAAGTTAGCTTCTGAAATTAAAACACTTTTTCATGATATTGAAGCAAATGGTGTCAAACTTTATTTGCAACTTACTGCATTTATTAAATCCCTATATCCTACATATTCGCACTACTTAGAGACTCTACAAGCTAGTGGACATATGAAAGCTATAACTTTTGATATTCTTGGAGACAAAATTGTTGAAAGAGAGAGCCTTTGGGAAGAAGGAATCTCTTTCCAATTCCACAATTGAGATTTTATGTCCTGCACAGAAAGAGCAAAAACCTAGAGGAGAGTCCGCTAGATTTGAACATAGTAACAGAGGTCGTGGTAGGAGACCATTTAGAGGCAGGGGGGTTCATTATCATCAAGGAGATAGACAACAAGATGATAAACCGCAAAAATATTTTCAGAATGATAAATAATTTGTTAAGTGCTATAGGTGTGGTAAATTGGGTCATACCTCTTCTCATTGTTGCATTCCTTGGGAAAGGATTAGTGAGAAGAAAGAGCAACAACCTCCAGACAAAGGAAAATCACCTGAATCTGCCCACTATATTGTTGCACATTGTAATCTTAGTATCAATGAAGTTTTTAACACTTATTTTGCTTCTTGGGAAGACACTTGGATTTTAGATACTAGAGCACATGTCATATGACCTTTAGAAGAGATTTTTTTGAGCCATTTAGTGATCATATTGATGGTATAATTTATTTTTCTAATAAGTCACAGTTGAAGCCCTCGGGAATTGGATCTATTCGACTTAAGTTACTCGGACTTGTTGATTATATTTTGCACCATGTTCTTTGTATTCCTCAATTAAAAAGAAATTTAATGTCTCTCATACAAGTTAGGCACCAAGGGCATTATATACATGTGTTTAATGGTATAGTTGAAATACGAAGAACATCTGATGATGTGATTGTTATGACTGGTGTTGAAGAAGACAAACTTTTAAAACTAAAAGGGACATCATCTTTTTTATCCAACTCAGCTCCTTTGGCTCAGCATAGTCATACTCTGTCTTCCAGCTTATTGTGGCATGCTCGTTTTGGTCGTATCAATTATGATAGTATCATAATTATGAAGCAACGAGGTAAACAAGGGCTTCCTACTATTCCAAGAAAAGTGTCTCCATGTAATGCTTGTATTTTAGGCAAGCATTGTAAGTAGCCTTTTTATAGGTCTACTTCCAGAGCTTCCAGGAAGTTAGGACTTATACATTCAAAATTATGTGGGCCCACGCATGTTCCATCTACCAATGGTAACAAGCATCTGCTAACATTTATTGATGACTACACCAGGATGTGTTGGGTTTACTTGTTGAAAGAGAAATCACAAGTTTTTGCAACTTTTAATAATTTTTATTTAAGGATTACAAATTAAACTCAACTCAATATTGGCACTCTTCGCTCAGATAATGGTGGTGAATACACATCTAAAGATTTTGAAAGGTACTTACAAGATAATGGTATTAAACATCAAACCATCGTTCCTTAATCACCACAACAAAATCGTGTGGCAGAACACATTAACAAAACTTTGCTTAATATGGTGAGGTCAATGATGTTTTTTCAAAATGTCAAGTTGATGTTTTGGGGAGAAGCAGTACTTTGTGCAGTCTATATTCGTAATTGATGTCATTCTACTTCCATCAATAATAAGTATCCTTATGAAATGTGGTATAATCGACTTCATGTTATTCAACATTTTAGAGTTTTTGGTTCTCCTTGCTTTGCCTTGATTCCTACACAACAACGTAACAAATTGGGTGTCAGGAGTCGAAAATGCCTTTTTTGGGGATATTCTAATACTTCCAGAGCTGAGGTTGTATGATGAGGAGAACAAGAAATTTGTTGTTTCAAGAGATTTAGTTTTTCTTGAATTTGATAAAGATGCTTCTACTGTTGATAGACAACTTGATCATTTGGATAAACTCCCTTCCAAGAAGTTTTATTATGAATGGGATAATGACCTTCCACATCCTGAAGGGGGAATTCAGATTCTAGATCAGTCTGTGGATTTCCCTTCAATTAATTTTCCTTGTGTATCAACACCTGAGAACGAAGAAAAAATAGTTGATAATAATGATTCTGTAGAAGAAAAAATAGATGACAATAATGCAGAAATGAATGACAATAATGCAGAATCAGAAATTGAAGAAATTATTCAGCCATCGAAAATTGAAGGTTATTCAGCCATCACCGCAGCAATCCGTTCGTAGATCAACACGAACAAAGACAATTCCAAAAAGGTTTGATGAATTTAATTTAAATTTTTCTTTTGTTGTTAATGAGCCTACTACTTTTGAAGAAGTTGTTAGTTGTACTGAATGGAAAGATGCAATGCAAAGAGAATATGATGCTCTTATTAAAAATGGCACTTGGAGGTTGGTGGACCCTCCTATTGGCATCAAACTGATTGGCTCTAAGTGGGTTTATAAAACTAAATATAAGGCTGATGGCTCACTTGACAAGTACAAGGAAAGACTTGTAGCAAAGAGGTATGCTAAAAAAGAAGGTGTTGATTACACAACAACATTTGCTCCTACTGCAAAATGGGGCACTATTAGAACTTTGTTTTCTCTTGCAACTCAAAATGGATGGAAAATACATCATATGGATGTAAAAACTGCATTTTTAAATGGATATCTAAAAGAAGATGTTTATATGTTTCAGCCGGAAGGCTTTTCTGTTAAAAGAAAAGAACAGAAGGTATGTAAATTGGTGAAATATTTATATGGTTTGAAACAAGCACCCCGAGCATGGTATGAGAAGTTAACTGAGCATCTTCTCAAATTGAATTATAAGCATTTCAATCTAGATGATGCAACTTTATTTGTTAAGAAAGTTAGGCGGTCAATTGTATATCTAGTTGTCTATGTTGATGATTTGCTTATCACAAGGAATAATGATGACTATATAGTCTTTATTAAAAAGGAGTTGAAAAAGGTTTTTGACATGACAGATTTGGGATTACTTCATTATTATTTAGGAATTGAAGTAGATCAAAAACCAGAGTACATCTTTATTTGTCAGAATAAGTATATTGGAGAGCTATTGAGTAAATTCGAAATGTTGGATTGTAATTTTGTTTCTACTCCAATGGAACAGAACCCAAAGCTTACTTCACATGAAGGTAGTGTATTTGAAGATCCAACAAAGTACATGCAACTTGTTGGAAGCTTGATTTATCTTACTGCTACTCGTCCTGACATAACTTTTGCTGTAGGAATACTTTCCAGGTTTATGCATCAACCTTGTGAAGGTCATTGGATCGCAGCAAAATGAGTGCTCAAATATTTAAAAGGTACTCAGTCATTTGGCATCAAATACTCTAAAGTTTTAGACTTCCATCTTACTGGTTATTTAGATTCAGATTTCGATGGAGATAAAGAGCATGGGGTGTCTACTTCCGGTTATTTGATGAATCTTGGATCAGCAGCCATCACTTGGAGATCACAAAAGCAATTAGTTCCTGTTGAATCTACAACTGAAGTCGAATATGTTGCAACAGCTCAAGCCACAAAAAAAATCATTTGGCTTCGAAAAATTCTTGAAGATTTGCAGGAGAAACAGAAGACTCCAACACCTCTCTTTGTTGACAATACTTCTGCAATCCAATTGGCCAAGAATCCTAAGCTCCATGATCGAACAAAACATATCAACACCAAATATCATTTGATTCGACATCATGTTGAGACCAAAACCATTCATCTGACACATTGTTCTACTTCAGAGCAAATCGTCGATATATTTACCAAAGCATTGGGTCATGAAAAGTTTGAAAACTTCATATTGTTACAAGGCATGTCAGATGTTCCTTCAGATTAAGGGGGGAATGTTAACTAAGTCGGGAGAGTTTGTTAGTTATAGCAGTGTGTTAGTTAGAGATTGTTAAGTTACAGCAATTTGTTAGTTACAGTAGTTTTACAGTTATTCAAAATTGTCTTGTATTTGTATAACTACAATGTTTACAACATGAATAAGTGTAATTTCCTTTGTGGATTTTTGTACATGCACATGGTTAAGGGAAACATTTTAACTCCCCCATATGTTTTTCTGGCCGACATTTTTTTTGCAGATAATTAAAATTTTTATTTTTTGTATTTTATTAGACACAAAAGTTACAACATCTTCCCCATACTATGTTGTAAAGGGCCTATCGACATAATTATATATATTATTAAAGAGGTGCCAATTAATTTATGGCGTTGTTCAGGATCTATTTGTACAGGTTTCATATGAAATATTTGTGTGATCTAATGATTAGTCTCAAGAATAAAAGAGATGACACGTTTGAAGAAAATGAGAAAAAAATAAAGAAACTCATAATACCAAAATGTGGAGACAGTATGGTTAACCAAAATCCAATTTGTAGTATGCATTCAGTTTCCATCCGTGAGAATCTAATGATACAAATACCCATTCAACAAATTTTAATGTGTGACAAGCACAATTCTTATTATTCAAATAGATTCAATGGGAGTGGCACCCAGAATTCACACTAAAAAGACTCCAAAAGGAAAATTGGTATGGACCATATTTATGAATGTCTACATTGTTTTTAGGTAAGAACAAGATTGTGTATGTTTCGAAGATCTATTATAGTTGCTGCAAATATTTTATTATTATATTTTTTTTCTAAACAAGATAGGTTGGGTTCCAAATGTAGGTTAACTACACAAAATAATAACAATTCAGTAAGTTACTTCCTACATAACACGTAATGGTTAAACAAGGAACAAAAGCCCTTCATTTCAATTCATTTGATTTTTCATTTGATTTACCCATTTTGGTTTACTCTCCAATCATTTGGGAGGGGAGCCTCATAATTTGGTGGTCGGATCATACCAGGAGGCAGGAGCCACAGGCTCTACCGGTATTGGAGAAGTATTTTTCAATCATTTTTCAAAAATCCCCAATTTTGTCCCTTAATTTGCTAGCAAAGTTTTATTGTATAAGTTTTTTTTGGTGCATATGTACATGTCTCAATTTCAATTCACGATAAACCCATTAAACATTGCATAGCTAATATCTCCAAATATGCAAGAGTCTTTCCACACTAAACTACAACAAACATCGAATGCAACCTTGTACATTACTATGAAACGATGCGATTTCGAGTCAAATCGAGGTCAGTATTAAGAGTAATATGTGTCATGTCCCCAATTAAATAGTTTCAAATAAGACTACTTGCAAATAATGTTTCACTAACCTACTAGTTCCCTAGGTTGAGATGGAGACATAAACTTTGTAATAAGAGGCTATGGGACCCATAAGGACTTTAATTTACCATATTCACATTTAAATGGGTCACATAAATGCTAAATGCTAAGAAAATAAGGTGCCATGGGTTCATGAAGACACTTGGAAGCTTATGGAGCCTTTGGGTGACTAGATTCTCCACACACTTGGCATGGTCTTCGTCCAAATTCGAACACATGGGTAATGTAACGCTATTGGAGGGTGATGTAGTGTCAAATAACATATAATGAGCCAAGGAATTTGAATTGGTAAAGGAGAGTAACTCCCGTGGAAGAGGAAGAGACTAGAAGACAATGTGTGCCACTTTAAAAGAGATTTCATGCACTCTATGACAAAAAATTATGAAAGATTCTATGCCAAGAATGACAAATTCAAACCTGATTGCATACATATGACCAATATGACATGACAAGGCTAAAAATAACCACCAAGAAGTCAAATTTGGGATTTAGAGGCAGCCATTCGAATTGGGGAAAGAATTGGAGCATGAAGAGGAAGGCAAATGTCATCAGAGTTACTAAACCATTAAGATGAATTGGAGGAAGCCCATGGAAGGAAATTTGACCTTAGGAGACCTTGTGAAGTTAATTAAAGTATTTCTTGAGGAAGGATAATAGTTTTTCATCATTTGTTAATTGGTCTTTGGCATTTTGGAGGGCTTTTGCTTGTCCATTGCATAGTGAGTGTTCATTGTCCTTGCTTGTGAACCAATTTCGAGGGATATGGATTCCTTTCCAAGTTGGTTGATGGAGAGGTCATTCAAACCTCTCATTGGAGCTTAATGAAGGAGTTTTAGTTGCAAATTTAAGGTCCATACAATCAAATTCTCATTTGTCTCCCTATTCTTTTATTCATTCTTCTCCATTCCCCCACTCTCTCATGTTGATGGAGCACTTGTTAGAGTGGTGCTTGCACTTTGTTGAGGATATTTGATGTCCAAGCTTGGGAATATTATGTATGGCTATGTACTCTTATTTCCATATGCTCTGTAAGTCGAAATATCATAAATCCATGTGTGAAAGGCTCGCATTCGCATGCTCTTGAATTACTAGTTTTCGTGTATTTGGCTTCAATATTGAAGTAGTTTTATATTAGATAATGACATGTCATATAGAGACCATAAACAACATAGAAATGGCTTCCCCAATAGCATTAAACATCATAGAAATTCCTACAAACAAATCTGATATATAACTCTTTCAATGTGGAAGCCAAATACATGAAAACTAGTCATTCAAGAGCATGAGAATGCAAGCCTTTCACAATAAAGTTTCTTGGATTTCAAGCTACAAAACATATGGTCATGGAATTACATAGTCATACCATGAAGACCTTGTGACAAATAATGAAGAACCAAGATCAACTTCCTCATCACCACTTGAGCTTCGAGAAGTAGATCAAATCAAGCACAAAGAAGAAGAGGAGGTTCGCTCTCATGAACCATCCTTCATTGAAGGGTCTTTGAAGATGAGTGAAAGGAATATCCATGAGACCCTTAGAATACTCCATGACACTGAAGCATTGGTATCAAATTCTTGTTGTAAATTTTCTTCATTGGAGGATTCATCCTTCCTTGAAGACATGGAGAATATTCAAAGAGCAATGTGCAACATCAAAGGTAGTTTCATGTCTTTGTTTTTTGATAGAAACAATGTGATTGAGCTTAGTGAATGGTTGCATGAAGCATACTTGAAGAATAATGAAGATATTCGTAAGCTCAAAATTCAAAATGAGCAACTTCTTAAGAGGTTCCAAGATATGTGTTCTTCCTCCTATGTTTCAGATTGTCATATGGCAGATTGCTTGGAGGATTTTCTTGACATGATGGATCATGAGAAACATGAAAACTTGCATGTGTTTGATGATGAGACTAATGAGAGCCGGGAATTTGTTGTGGTGGAAGAGGAACTTGAGTTGCCTCTTGAAAATGGTTACACACTTCTTAAAGAAGTGCATGATTCCACTACCTTGGAACCAATCTATGAGAAAAGTTTTGCACTTTTGGGGAAGGTGCATGATCCTACCCCAATGGATCCTTCACATAATGAATTTTTTGCACTTTATGGTAATTTGGGTGAGTTTGTTCATTCTCCTACATCCTACACTTCCATATTTTGCAGCATTCATCCTAATGAAGTATGGGTGAAAGGTTTCTTTTTAATGGTGCCACATGAGGAGTATGAAACGTATATCTCTCATTTTGATGATGACATTATTAGAGCGCCATCTTCTGTACATTTTCAGCAGCTTCCTTTGTTACATTACAATGATACACATCTACATGGATGCACCTATGATGTTCACTTGAGTCACTTGGAAATTCATGATTTTCCTTGCTTATTTCCTAGTCCGTTTGATGTTGGAGGAACTTCATTTCACACTTGGGTGAAGAGATATACAATTGAAGAACGTTATATTTGGCAACAACATCCTTTGTTATTTCATGATGATATACATATTCATGGGTGTATTGATGAGACTTCTTTGAGCCACTTGAAGTCTTCATGTTTTCTTTGCTCCTTATTTGGTTCAAATTTTGCTAGAGGTTCTTCATTCACATCTTGGATGAAAGAACACATAGCTGATTATTATTTTGATGCATCTTACATTCTTTTGGAGTACTTTATGGTAATTTGGGTGAGTTCGTTCATTCTCCTACATCCTACACTTCCATATTTTGCAGCATTCATCCTAATGAAATATGGATGAAAGGTTTCTTTTTAATGGTGCCACATGAGGAGAACTTCATTTCACACTTGGGTGAAGAGATATACAATTGAAGAACGTTATATTTGGCAACAACATCCTTTGTTATTTCATGATGATATACATATTCATGGGTGTATTGATGAGACTTCTTTGAGCCACTTGAAGTCTTCATGTTTTCTTTGCTCCTTATTTGGTTCAAATTTTGCTAGAGGTTCTTCATTCACATCTTGGATGAAAGAACACATAGCTGATTATTATTTTGATGCATCTTACATTCTTTTGAAGTACCATTATAGGACATGGGATCCTCACCTATACCATTGGAGCAAATTTGATATAATACTTTATGCTTGTGTGTATGGGCCACATGATGATCTACTTACTTGGATGTACAAGCACTTTCATGATCCTTTGATGAGTTACCTTCTTGATGTACAATCATATGATGTAGCTATGTATTTTAATGATCTATCTTTAGTACTAATGATGTTTAGAAGAGTACAATACAAGTAATGGGATCCGGGTATTGCTTGGTTTCAATTTTGGGGGCAACAAGTAGTAGGGGATATTGAGTCACCACTTGAGAAGGTGATTGTTATTAGAATAGGGAAGCAACAAGCATGGTGGTTCCTCTTTGAAACTTTCTTGGAATCTTGGAAATTCAAGTTTGGAAACTAAGTACCAACTTCAAATAATTATACGGAAGCAAAAAGGGTTGAAAGTTCAAAAAAGGTTTCTAAAAAATGGAGGTAAAGATTATTTGTGCAAATTTAGTTTTGATGGATTTGATTAATCCTTTTTGTGTTAATGGTGATGTCAAAGGATATCCATATGCAAAGATCCACATATCTTTACTTTTGGAAACACACAATTGTAGTACATGAGCGTCACTACTCAAATTGCAGCTAAGGTTTGAAGGAAAGTTTTGGAAGGAAAGAAGGTTATTCAAAATCCTTGTTTGAAATTGCTTGAGAACAAGCAATCTTGAGCGGGGATGACTGTCATGTCCCCAATTAAACCATTTCCATATAGAACTACTTCGAAATAATGTTTCACCAACCTACTAGTTCCCTAGGTTAAGACGGATACATAAATGTTATAACAAGGGGCTATGGGACCCAAAATAAATTCAATTTACCATATTTACATTTAAATGAGTCACATAAATGATAAATGCTAAGAAACTAAAACAGAATGGGTTCATGAAGACACTTGGAAGCTTGTGGAGCCTTTGGGTGACTAGATTCCCCACACACTTGGCATGATCTTTTTCCAAATTCGAACACATGGGTAATGTAACATTATTGGAGGGTGATGTAATGTCAAATAACATATAATGATCCAAGGAATTCAAATTAGTAAAGGAGAGTAACTCTCATGGAAGAGGAAAAGACTAGAAGACAATGTGTGCCACTTGGAAGGAGATTTCATGCACTCTGACAACAAATGATGAAAGATTCTGTGACAAGTATGACAAATTCAGACTTGATTGCAGGCATATGACAACTATGACATGACATGGCTAAAAATATTCACCAGGAGGTTGAATTTGGGAGTTAGAAGCAGCCATTCGAATTAGGGAAAGAATTGGAGCATGAAGAGGAAGACAAGTGTCATGAGAGTTACTAAACCACTAAGATGAGTTGGAGGAAGCCCATGGAAGGAAATTTGACTTTAGGAGGCCTCATGAAGTTAATAAAAGGATGTCATGAGGAAGGATAATAGTTTGTAATCATTTGTTAATTGGCCTTTGGAATTTTGAAGAGCTTTTGTTTGTCCATTGCACAATGATTGTTCACTCTCCCTGCTTGTGAACCAATTTCGAGGGAATTAAATTTCTTTCCACGTTGGTTGATGGAGAGGCCATTCATACCTCTCATTGGAACTTAATGAAGGTGTTTTAGTTGCAAGTTGAAGCTCCACACAAATTCTCATATATCTGCCTATTTTCCCATTCCTTCTTCTCCATTCCCCACCACTCTCATGTTGATGGCGCACTTGTTGGGGCCTAAGTATGTTGAGTTTATTGTATTTGTTTCATCCTAGTATGTTGAGTTTCCTACTACATTTGTTTGATCCATTTTTAGATGACATTTTTTCAATTCTTTTAAAATATTTCTTCTTACATTTGTTTGATCCACTGTGAGATGACATTTTCTCAATTCTTATAAGATATATCTTCTTTCTCTTCTTATTAGAGCTTTTCTCTCTTCTTACCAAAGATCTTTCCTTATGGAAGAGAAGTGGTGCTTCCACCTTGCTAAGGATATTTGATGGCCAAGCTTGGGTATATGATGTATGGCTCTGTATTCTTATTTTTGTAAGCTCTATAAGTCGAAATATCATAAATCCATGTGTGAAAGGCTTGCATTTCCATGCTCTTGAATCACTAGTTTTCATACATTTGGCTTCCATTTTGGAAAGAGTTGTATATCAAATTTCTACAAAGAATTTTCTTTGAGTTTGATGATGTTGGGGCAGCCATAAATTATGTATAACTCTTTATTTTCATGACCATATGCTCTATAGCTTGAAATCCAAGAAAATCCAGTGTGAAAGGCTTGCATTCCCATGCTCTTGAATGACTAGTTTTCATGTATTAGGCTCCCATTCAGCGTTCAAAATTGAACCTTTCACAGCCCTTCCAAAGGGTTCTAGCCGTTCCCAGAAGTGTAAAGTTAAAATTGCCCTTCAAATAAAATTTTAAAATCTGAATTTTACCCTTCCAATCAAGAGGAGCATAATTTATATCAACATTTCAAAAAAAGGTTAACATTTGAAATTACCCATCCATATAAATTTGCCAANGTTCAACTCATCATTCAAAATATTGGAAATATGATAAATTATAATCACTCACTCACTCATGTCATGCACTCACTGCTTAGTTGTGCAAGATGGCCAGAAATCATTAATGACTACAAGGCACTAGCCATCTAGGTTTGACTCTGACTACCAAGTCACTTGGGGCTGCAATCTAAAGTGTGACAATGTGTCAACAACCACGACTATAACAAAAAAGAACTACTAGTCTACTATTAGGCCCAAAACGAGATCAAAACTTTGTGCCTACCATCTATGTGAACCTCGATACCAATGTCCACTCTTTTTTCGTCAAAATGAAATTAAAAAGGTCGGTTTAATAAATCCTCCTCTACAATAATTCATTTCTTGCATGAATATCATGGACTCACGACAACTGTAAACAAATACAAATAATGGCATGTAGCTAAGATCACAAATTGCGGAGAGGTCGATTTATGCATTGCTATAGAGAGGTGTCATTATGCACACGATATGGATAAATAATGGTTATTAATGAAATGAAAAAAACAAGTGTTGGCTCAAGAATAGACTTCAATTTGATGGGTGGCATGATCATCATGTAATCTCCCTCCATCATTCCAAACATTTGCGGTTTCTCACAACATTTGTCCTCGGCGCCACCAATAAACATGTAAAAATTACTTGTCTTTACATCCTCTTCTCTTTAAATCCTCATCTCATAAGTCATAACTAAAGATTATTATCATGCAAATCCTCACCTTATAATACGAATTGACGCAAAGAATAAGAGACAACTATAAGTAAGTCTTATATTAAATTTACAATATAAGTCTTTAATTAACACTATCAAATGAGATTTGACACGTTGGATTGTTGTGATCTTCTTATCACTCCTTACCAATGTGATTCAAGGCATTCTTTGAAGGTGAAGTCCATAATTTTAGATCTTCTTCCTCATTATCATGCCTTTTGGTTAGACAATAAAGAGGGTAGTGGCCTACATCAACATGGAAAATGGTTTCGACATAGAGGTTATACACATTAATTGTTTTCATAAATTAACTTAAATTCCTACCCATGACTGTTGATTCAGTGAATCGTGGACTGGTATAAAACACAACAAATTTTAGAGCCTCAAGCCCTTAATTACTCACACCTAGAACTTCTCAAATCTAGCCATTAATAAACTTCTTTTGGTATTTTGGTTCAATCTAAAAGGCAAACTGTTGAGACTCAGACATGTAGTGAGTTTCAATTGACTTAGGCTTGATTCCATTTCCCCTTCATTCCATACATGTATGCTTTCATGACAAGTATTGAACAAAAAAATTCAATGCCCCAACCCTAGTTATGCCCAATCCTTATCATTCTTACATCTCTCAAGCTTGGATTGTGCATGAATGCCCCAATATGGTTAGGGAATAGTCTATGTAGTTTTTTTGCATAATGAAGTGTTCTAAAAACAATAGAATAGTTGTTATGTTACTGAATTGTAAAATTAATGATATACATATGACAACTTAATGTGTTCAAAATAAGTTTTATTGAAAATATATCATTTTTTCATGTAGATATTAAGGAGTGCTAAATTGTTTAAAATTGTAAAAATTTGAACGAACAATATTTGTCTTTTGCAATATTTTTGTGAAAGGGTTTAGTTAATTTATACTTATCAATTGAAGTACACTTATTTATTTTGCTCTTCATCTCTGAAGGGCTCCGAAAATAAATACCCTTCCAATTGAAATTAAGACCCACCCTTCAAATTTGATCACTACTCCCATTCTGAAAGAGTTGTATATCAAATTTATATGAAGACTTTTCTCTGAGTTTGATGATGATGGGGCAACAATAAATGATTTATAACTCTTTAATTCCATGACCATATGCTGTGTAGCTCAAAATCCAGGAAACTCCATTGTGAAAAGCTTGCATTCCCATGCTCTTGAATGACTAGTTTTCATGTATTTGGCTCCCACATTGAAAGAGATATATATCAAATTTGTATGAAGGAATTTCTTTGATGTTTAATGCTATTGAGACAGCCATGTGTATGTTGTTTATGGGCTCTATATCATGTCATCATCTGAACCATTCAATCTACTTTTCATAGTCAAAATTGATCTATTAATACCATTTCCCCTCAAGCAATTTCACTGAAAGTTGTTATATGAATGTTGCTCTTTATAACCAGTCTGCAGAGGCAATAACCATGATTAATGACAAACCATGATGCCTTATATTCATTCACATACTCTGTTCTAAAAGTTGGGAGCGTCGTACTTGAGTTGGGAAACCATTTTGGCTCACACTCGAGGTAATTTGACCTCATTTTCCTAGTAAATTTGCCCATTTTAGTCTTTGGCCTCAATCAAAGTTGCAGAAGCCTAAAGTCAGATCCTAAATGCTCATAAACCACCTTGAGATATTTTAAAACTCACCATTGCATTTCCCTTCAAATTCACCATTGCATTTCCTTTCAAATTCGAGACCATTTGGTGAAAGTTTGAACCCTCTACAGTCATGACTAGTTAAGCTTGAAAATGCCCAGATCATAATTTTCTCCAAAATTCCAAGAAGGGACATTACAATCCGCATAACAAAGAATCAAATTCAAGCATTGCAAGTCATGTCAAGTGTATATCAGATGGCTGGGGCAGATGGACCGAATCAGGGCATAGCAAGTCATGTCAAGTGTATCGAATGGCAAGGATTCGGTCATAGCAAGTCATGTGAGGATATCATATGACATGCAATAAGCACCCCGCAGCAGCACAACATTTAATGTTGCAGCTACAGGAATGCCAACCATTGGATTTGATCCAATTCATTATCCAACAGTTTGCATCCCCACAGCTGCAACATTAATTGCAACTCTGTGAGGTGCTTATTGCACACCATATAGGATGGCAAGGACAGGTGGAAGAAACAAGACAACCATCAACAGCGCATCTAACAGCCATCGACATCAACGTCTGTTAATCTTCCTCACCATTGCAAAAAAACCATAAGATCAATGAGCCGAAGGGCTCTCAATAGTCATCTAACATTCAAGGGTTGACATCAATGGCTATTAATCTTCCTCAATGTTAAAAGGAACATAAGACTCAACAAGGCCGAGGAGCTCTCGATAGCCGTCTAACAGCCGACATCAACAGCTATTAATCTTCCTCAACATTAAAAGAAACAGACTCGGCTTAAAAAACAACTTGCCGTGTAACTATGCACCTTTACCGCCCCACCTTACCTTCATACATTTCTGTACACATTTAAATACATCCCAATATAGCAAATCATTTTACTCGACAAATGAAAAGCATACTATCACCTTCCCTTCCCATATACATTGTTTTACACACATTTAAAAACAGCTTAGATCCATCTTAAACCGGGATCTACAAAACACCAAGAGGGATCCAATTTTTTCATGTGTAAAATCTTATTATCTTAAATTTTTACGCATTCAAAAATAACTATACCTAAAAAATTTCTCTTAAATTTCTCTTTTTTAGCTGCTATGTTGCTGCTAGTGTTATCCATACTGGGTTGTCGAGCACCTCACTACTCTCGGTGCAATACATCATAAGATGAAGTCATTTTGCCCAATAAATGAGAAACATTCTATCCTAGATGTTTAAATGTGTATATGATTATAGATTTTGTTTTCCGTGTCACACCATTAAATACACAAAACAGTCCATTCCTGTAATGTTCTGATTCATAAGCAGTATATGTTTAAATGTAATAAAACCATTGACACAATAAACATAAGAACCAACTTCTCACTGTGCTTCTTGAGCAAACATCTGTCATAAGCTATTTCCAATTTCTGTATGTTATTAGCAACAAAATACAATAATTAATATAACAGATTAGAAAACATATCATAACCTTTTTCCAATTTCTGTATGTTATTAGCTACAAAATACAATAATAAATATAACAGATAAAAAAAGATGAATCAAAACTAACCTTGACGGTTAGTTCAAGCAGCCATGAGTTAAACATGATATCTCTCCCCACAAAGTTGGGGAAGGTCATCGGATTGACTCTATTGATCCCCTTGGGGTTAGGCTCCTAATCAATGCCAACAGTTTACCCCATTTACCATCCATGAATCAAAACCTCAAGGTTAAGCTCCTAAACCAGGCCAACAGTTTACGTCATTTACCATCCATGTATCAGAGTATTCTCTTGATCTCCTCAAGATTAAGCTCCTAATCAAGGCCAACAGTTTACCCCATTTACTATCCACAAATCAGGGGAGTATTTGGGAGGTTTTCTGCGAGGTTGTTTATTGGGATTGTGTTCTTGGGAGAGAAATTAATTAATTAAAACAAAAAATTAAAAAAACAAATCAAACTCTTTACTCTTTCGCAATAGATTATCATTGTAATATGGAAAATCAAAATATATGATGGCACACCTTACCAAATCCAATTCCAGGCCATATTCAACAATCAGAAGTTTAGCCAACTCTCCGGATGTATCAACCAAAACCAGTCCCCCTTCATTCCTATGAAGTTTCTAAAAAGAGCCGCGAGTTTGGGCAACCCACAACAATTTTCGATTTGCAAAAGATCGGAAGCTTGCTCAACGCCCCCGATGCATCAAAAACCAAAAGCAGTCCCAATGCATTCCTAAGAAATTTCTGAAAATTTGAATATTTCACCAACCCAAACAATTTTCCCCGATGGATCAACAAAATCCAAACCCAATGCAATCCCTTGATATCTCTAAAAAGAGTGGGATATAACAATTTCCCACGATAGAATAAAAACTGAAATTTCAAAAGTTTTCAACAAGCTATCTAAATGCCGACGACCGAATTACAAAAATAGAAATCCGATAGATTGAGAAAAGGATGCTATAACAAGTATGGCATCAAAAACCAAAAGCAGTCCCAGTGCATTCATATGAAATTTCTAAAAATTTGAAATGTCACCAACCCACAAACAATTTTCCCCGATGCATCAACAAAATCCAATCCCAATACATTCCTTTGATATCTCTAAATAGAGTGAGATATAACCATTTTCCACGGTAGAATAGAAACTGAAATTTCAAAACTTTTCAACAAGATATCTAAATGCAGACGACTGAATTACAAAAAATGAAATCTTATAGATTGTGAATAGGATGCTATACTAAGTATGTAAGAATATTTCTATGCATAGTGGATGCTATGCCTAATTATATGAGGACATTTATATTCATATTGTGTACTTTTCTAAATTAATGATCAACGATTCTTTTAATGTTTTCTTTGCTCAGACATGCATTGTGCACTTCCTTCACAGCTGATAATGCGTATTATCAGGTAGCGGTCCACTGTTTCTATTTCTTATATAGCTCAAAGTTGCTTCCAAACCAACAGCAGGAGTTCAAGATAACCAATACGAAGAAGCATGGCTTTTACTGATACACGTCCTATAACATATCTAAAATAACCGGTGTTTTTTCTTTTGACAAAAAATTAACCAGTATAAAAAGGCACTAGTTTCACCTGCCAAGGCAGGTGTTTCCTTTTTCAAAAGTAATTCTGTTGTTTCAGATATGTAGGATGTGCATCAATAATCAAAACGTGTACCAGTCATTTTTAGCATTTGCACATACCTAACAGATAAAGCAGCTTCATATCTAATAATGATTACCTAGAATTTTCCAAGTGTTAAACACAATCACCTTTACAACCTATCGAAAACAATGGTAGCACAAAGCTAAAAATACCGGATTTTACAAACAAAAAACGCTCATTGCGAAAAATACAACATTTAAATGCATAAATTAAACAGGAATTCAATCCATCATAAATGGTTATTAGTCAAAACACATTCAATAAATAAAATATAAAGCTATATATAATCACTCCTGTGGCATCATCTTTCAGAGATGCACCGCTCTTAATTCTGAATGTAAAGAGTCTGTGCTACAGAATCTTACTTCTCGCTAGTTTAAACAGAAAACTTCAGTCAAAGCCCTATGCTGCTTTGGGAGGTGACTATAGAAGCCCCACAAAAAAATCACGCCCTAATGAATAAGAAGATTTATGCCCCCTCACTTCTTTGACTTCTTTGATACCCTGAATGATCAGAGAATGAATTAGCTATTTTTCACAAAGTTTAAAAAAGGTGAGGTTTGTAAAATTTACTAGAGAGAATAGAGATCTAAAAAACTGATACAAAAAATTACACTAAACAAATGAAATTTTAAATTTTGATCTAGATAATTACTCTGGAGCTGTTTGTGTAGGTGCCGGTGCTGCCTCGGTTGGACCCTGTTTTTAAAGACCCCATACATATCAAAGATTAACAGAGATAAAATACAAATAAAACAAATTCTTGTAAACTCATTTAACTCATCAAATTTAATGAGATCAATGGAAACAAACAATTGCTGCCAAGAAGATGAACAAACAATTAGAGTCCCTGTAGAGAAAAACATACATGAGCCAGCCTTTCTTCCCTCCTGGCAATCTTCCTTTCCCGTGATGCCTTGTTCTTGGCGCGTTTTGCTTCAAACTGATCAGACAGAGTCTTTTCCCTAGCCTTTTCTGCCTTTGACTTGTGAATGCTTTCCATTAAGACACGCTTGTTCTTAAAAACATTACCCTTGACTTTCATGTACATGTCATGGTACATATGCTTGTCAATTTTCTTTGACTCTCTATACTTGCGTAAAAGTCGGCGTAAAACTCGCATTCGCCTCATCCACAAAATCTTAGTAGGCAATCTTGCCTCCCGTGTACCTTTTCTCTTACCTATATATTCATCAAAAAAGTTGTAACGCAGTTCGAGGCCACTCAAAAATTAAGCAAAAGTTAAAAACCCAAATCAGAACAGAAACAGCACACATGTAAGAATTAAAAACTATAAAACTGTGATCTTTTTATACAGTATCCACATATCCACCGTCAGTTGATGCATACCATATCCAGAGTGGCGCCCTTTCCTCTTTGCTTCCAATGCTCGACGAGCTCGGGCACGAGAGTGAATTTTCATTGGCTTTCTAATGACAAACCCATCCTTGACAAGTTTACGAATATTCTGCCCTGAAAGTACAAAAAGGCAACAAATCTACTACATCAAATGGTATAAAATTTACCCTGCAATTACATGCAAATTAACAATAATTTCAATGAAATATACAATCACCTTCCAAGATGAAAAAACTCATTTGTCATATCATTTCAATTTGGGTAGTGTCACATAGATCCTCGTATACATAAGTAAAATAGCCAACACAATAATAGAATCATATATAAATTTCAACTACAATCAGAAAGTACATGTCCAATTACTTCCAGCTAAAAAAATTATAGTGAATTCATCGTAACAAACCATGGAGTAAAATCTGAAATTTGAATAGCATGTAATAATAAACGTAATTCATGGAATATTGACAACCAAAGATTCTCAATAACAACATCCAAATGAATTTAATAATAAAAAGGAATTCATTATTTTGAGTCCATCTGATACTTGTGAATAAACAGAGGTGATTTGAATATGCAGTTGGTCTTCCCTAATTTTGAAGACAAACTTTCTGCACCAAATTGGATCACAGATACATAGATATCATGTGATACCTTTATATGAGGCTCACAAGGTTCAGTTACGAATTTTGAAGCCCCTTGTTACTCAGGAGTTTCTGAATATCAAAATCAGGTTGCCCTGGCCCTTGACACAAGCTGATTTTCAAAATGATTATAAGTCTCCATATATGCAAGCTTAATGTTCACGAATCACAACTTAATCCCCATGTGTTTATGTCATGTGCAAAGAATACATGGACATTCAAAGCTTGACCGAAAAATTTCTGGTCTCTAGGTTTACAAGGACAATTAGAGTGAAATCTTAAGTAACATAAGTTATAACACATCTCACCCTGCATTCATACTAGCACACCGCATAAATGAAGACGGTGAACGCCGATAGAGTTAAGCTGCTCTACTGGATAGTCTACAGGAAATTCAAAGGCGGACCACATGTTGGGTCTGGCTTCACATGAAAATTATGAAAGGTTAAAAGTGAAGAATAAAATATTAGAATCCCTAAATTTGTATTTTATTATTTGTTGACTCCTAAATCTAAGGAAGTGACTCTAATGATGAATTATAAATCAAGCAGTGATCTCAAATGATCAGATAAGCATTGTTTCATCTCTATCTCTGTCCAGGATTTTCTGTTGGGGTTTCTATCCTTCATCTCAGCCTTAAGGTCACCTTAGAGGCATCCATGAGGCTTGATCTGCTCCAGGAGGTTAAAGCTGGCTGCTACAGCCACATCTAAGTCTATTACAGTGTACAATTGGGTGCTAGAAGGTCACACAGAGGGAGAGAAGAAGCAAAGTGGGGCTGTCGCAGGCATGCCCAGACCTTAGGAGGCCTCATTGGAGCTCACCACATACTGTTCCAGGCTTATACCCAGGCCCTAATCTCCTCACGACCTACAACGCAGGGTTACGCAAGCCACTCTAGATTCCGGCAGGGGTTCCACAACCTCAGATTAGGTTTCCGATCTCATCTCAGGGTACCGTTAGCCTACATGTAGATTCCATGAAGTCTTCAGCAGAGTTCCATGGCTTTATCATGATTATGCTAGCCTCAAGACAAGGTTCCATACCCTACAGCAGCAGATTGAAGGGCACCTAAGGTCACAGCAAGCCTCAGCAGGGTTCCACTGTCAACAGGTCTTTGCAGCCTACAGCAGTCACAGCAGCCCTGGTAGAGACCTCCAGGGTCAACGCATTTGCAACCTAGACATCAGCTGGCAGTTACCATTCACCTTGGCATTTCATCTTCAGGATTTCCTGAGATCTAGATCAGTATGACAGAGATCAGCATGACAGAGATTTAGCAGTCAGAGGTTTATCATACTTCAGATGAAAATACAAGTACTTGGTCTTTCTCTTTGTTTACCCTCATCTGAGAAGGGTTTGTTGTTCATGTTCATGATGTATACCTGCTCTTCTATTAATGAATCTATCATAATAAAGGTTGCTGGGTTTTTTCCCTCTAAAGGAGAGAGGGTTTTCTGAAGATAAATCATGGGGTCTATTGTGATGTGATGTGTTTACTTTCTGCTCTATTTAGTTTACTGTTTAAATCGTTTTATGTCATTCTGCTCATCAGTAAAATTTAAGATGGTTGATACTTACATGTGTAATTATGCAATAAATTTCATAAATTACACTCATAATTACCAGTTTATTAAAGTAGTTAAAATTCAACACAGATACTACACCCATGCTTTCGAAGAATAAGAGGTATATCTTGCACAATGCCGGAAGTTGATGTAGTCTACTGATAGGAAGTTGGAACAAACAAAATATGAAAAAGATAATATCAAATGTACCCATGACAAGAATCCATTAGAAGGTAAATTAGAAATTTCACAACATGATAATCAAACTCCCAAATCAGCATGAACAAAGCATCAAATGATGACCGTATAATAATTTTGACAGATTGAATCAAACATCAAATTGGAAACTCTAGCATTTGCTTTAAGGGGAAATGGAATTTCCTGCTGAATGTGAAGAACTCCCTTCATAATAAAATCTTTTTGCAATAAGGTTGCCAATAAATCTCGTCTATAATGTTATATGGTCCAGTCTCATCAGAAAGAGCTGAACTGAACTGTTTTAGACATTTCAGTCAGAAACAATCATAGGAAACTGGTTCTATCCTAAACTAGTCAAAGAATGTCCAAATCCTGTCAAATGTCAAGACCATGGAGTTCTCCTAAACCACTCAAGAGTCAAAACCAACCGGTTTGACCAGCCCTGTACATATGAAGGCCCACCGACTAAATATGAAAAAATAAACATTACGAAAACAAACCTTTTGACCACCCTAAAGCCTGTTTTTCATCTATCTAATGATGCCCCCCTTCTATCTTGGATGGACTTATCCTGGGTGAATTGGGCAGCCACTTCCACTACCACAGGATACAAACATTGCTATTGGAAATTCAGGGAGCTATAACATCAATATGTCAAACATAACAATGCAAAGAAAGTAGAGGATCTAGATTTGGATAATTGTTTAGTTTGATTTGGCTGTAGACTGTAGTATGATTAATTTTTTACACTTGGGCCTATGTTTGGGCCCTTGAGACCATTTATAGCCTCAACGTTTATTTATTTTTGTTCAGATATGTATTACAGTCGGTGCTATCTTAGTATTTACTATATTCACCATTACCTGCTATATATGTGGCAAAACCTTTTCATATTCAGTGTCTAATGACTTAGATTTACATTGATGTACATAACTATATTTTTATCAAAATTTATATATCTTATGTATATTTTGGACAACTAGTTTTTTTTTCAAATCATTTTCAGTTCCAGTCCAGTTCATGATTTTGGGGTTGACCAGTTCAGTTCTGGCTCTGAAAACATTGGGTGGAGCAACAATGCAACAGACTCAAACAATCTCCGTAAATGAAATAAAAATAAAAAGTAATATAGTCCTAATTTTTAAAATTACAGAAAACTGGTGAGTTAAGTTCAAAACAAATTCATATTAACTTCAAAAGCCATATAAATTGTTAGCCATATTAGGTGAAACTCTTTTTATAGAGTTGTCTTATTTTACTAATCCTAAGACATTAAAAAATTTATATGCATATATATATATATATATATATATATATAAAAGTTGTAAATCTGTAATTAGTCGTAACTTACCAGCATAGATCCATCCTAAAAGCAGATCTATCAAGCATCAAGGCATCCAATTTCTTGAGGTGTTATTTTTTTAATGATATTTATTTGGTTTTAAACTTTATTTTATGAGCTGATATGAATTTTTTAATTATTTTTATTTGGTTTTTATTTTTTAGAGCCGACAAAAAAATTTAATTACTTTTTGTTTTGGTACATAACGTGAGATCATTACATGTAACATTACACATATCCCTCATACTAGATTGTAAGCACCTCACTACTCTCGATGCAATAATTAATGACTGATGTGGTCAATGTACAGGAAAAGGTCCATAACTGAACAAGGAACCCTTGAATAACGAGGAACCTAAGAAGCCCAGTGGGCTAGCTCAAGTGGTTGAGTACTTGGACTTCATGCAAGAGGTCCCTGGATCAATCCGCAAGGTTAGATACCTGTGTTGCACACCTCACTTGATGTCCCTATCAGGTTAAATGCCATAAACAGCCCCAATGGCTTTATATTGGTACTGTTCATGAGATATAGGGAAGTGGTTGAGTACTTGGACTTCATGCAGGAGGTCCCCGGATCAGTCCCCAAGGTTGGACACCTGTGTTGCATACCTCACTTGATGTCCCTATCAGGTCAAATGCCACAAACAGCCCCAACGGCTTTATATTGGTAGTAGGTACCGTCCATGAGATATAGGGAAGTGCCTGGGGCCTGGGGTTTATCAAAAAAATAAGTCATAACTTATAAATTAGTCAATGTAGTCATAACTTATTAATGTAGTCAATGTGCAGGCAAAGGCCCATACCTATACAAGGAACCCTTGAATAACAAGGGACCAAAGAAGCCCAGTGGGCTACCTCAAGTGGTTTCGTATTTTGGACTTCATGCAGGAAGTCTCTGTATCAACCCCCCAGGTTGGCTTCCTGTGTTGCATGCCTCACTTGACGACCCTATCAGGTCTAAGTCACTCTAATGCCATGAACAGCTCCAAGGACTTTATATTGGTACCATCCATGAAATATAGAGAAGTGCCTGGGGGTTTCCGTTTTCCTCGGAGAAAAAAGAAAGAACCTAAATATTAAAATATGGGACAAAAGGATTGGGTTAAATTTTCCTATGGATTCTCAATAATGTAAAATATTTACCTAAAGAGCATAGCAAAGCATCATTTCTAAGACAAAACTAATCTATACATAGAAGCATAGATAAACCAAGCATCAGTCGTAAAAATGCCA
Source organism: Pseudotsuga menziesii (assembly GCA_001517045.1). Taxonomy (NCBI): domain Eukaryota; kingdom Viridiplantae; phylum Streptophyta; class Pinopsida; order Pinales; family Pinaceae; genus Pseudotsuga; species Pseudotsuga menziesii. The sequence continues at coordinate 21,471 of LPNX010915775.1, read as the reverse complement.
ATAAAATTGTACGCTCTGTAAAAGCTCATAGCAATAGGATTTGCAGTAAAATGATAAAAGTTAAAACCCCGTCAAGCCAGGAATTTATTGCAAGCAATAAGAATCTAATATCCAATTATGAGCCCTGGCTAGTTTGTTTTGAATAATAACATGCAGGCTTCATGTCAAAACTTGTTAAGAATATTTAACTCATGCATTACTATCACTAGAAATCCTGAGAATTTACGCTGAAAGTATGGTTCATTGTCACAGGAATCTAAAATATATTGAAACATAGTCGCTTCAGTCACAACTTATAGAAGCTAACAGTGGACACTATTTGTGGTGGTTGCTAAAGTGTTTGGATGTACAGACCATCTGGGGTGGTTGTTCCTGCCTAGTGACCATTTTAACATACGATAATTTAATAAGAAGATCATTTCATGGTCCTCATCTTAATGTGTTATTTGATAGCTGACTCCAATTACCTTTTAATCATTTCCTTTTCTAGTACACCTTTCCCATGGAGGCAAGCCAGAATGCAGCAGTTAGAGTCACATGGCTTGACTTTAAATTGGAGTAGATTGTATCTTTGTCACTTGAAAGGAACACATTTGTATGCATTAAAGTTCTCTGCCAATATTATTTTTAAGAACCGTCCATGTAAAAGGAAAAAAATTTGAAAGTAAAATTCCTAATATGGAAAGTTCAAATAACCTGCTTGAGAACTAGTCCTCAGTTGATGATATTATTGTAAATGTCCCCTAAAAAGATGATGATGAACTATATAATACAACCTGCAGCGTTCCAGAGGTTCTCTCTTGGGTATGTTTTCATTCCTTTTGGATGTAAACCTGAAATGGCCCCTCTGAAACCTAGTGCTTCTCCAGTTTTTGGACCCATACACAGTTTACACTTTTCTCTCAGATCTGCCCTTTGTTTCCAGAACTTAGTTCTCATAATTTAGCTTAGATCAGCACTTTACTTTATGCATCTTGCTTTTTATCAGTGCTGTCTTTGGGCTCCCCGCTTTGTATCGCCCTCCTTGTGTTTTGGCAGCCCCATTGACTTACTTCAGTGATCATTAGATGGACATTAATAAAATGATCTTATCATATCTACCGGATTTGTCAGAATTTGATTTCATGGTACTTCTAGGAAGAACACAAGCACCAGCAAAGTCAGTGGTCCTTTCACTGATAATGCATGTTTATATCCATTCGCTTCTATAGAAGGTAAGGATGAAGTTGGAATTAATGCACTTGCTCTAAGGACATGTTGCTGGTGAGTCCTTTGACAAAGACACATTTGTTTACATATATCAGGAAAAAAATATGAATAAAGTGGTTATGTCCACTGATTTGCTGCAATTATTTTACATTGGGTTTAATCCGATTGAGCATGTTTAAAGGAGATTACATGTATGTTTTGGGATTACTGTAAAGAATAGATATACAAGGGGGGTATCATACACCAATTTGGTGTCTGGCTTAGCCACGAGTCCGTGACCTCAAAATTAGATTATAATTTATTACTATCATTATTATATTGGACAAATCCTCTAGAATGGATGACAGTACTGATTTCAGTCCTATAAGAATATATCAGTGAATGATGTAACACAGTTTTGGTTGAGTTACAAGCCCGATTTTAATCTCTTTGTACATATGTATGCTCTTAGTATAGCTTCCTTTTGATCTATTTACCTTAAAAACAAAACAAAAAAAACTTAAATCTTTAATAGATACTCTATAATCTATTTTGCAATTTTGTAATTTTGTATTCAACTTCTTACACAAGATTAGATTACTGTCATATATCTACCTTATGACAAGAAGTCGATGCTTTATATATTGCAGAATGATTATAAGTATTTGAGATGCATTAAAGTGGAAAATGAAGCAAACATCACACACGCACTCTCACAAAGACACTTCCATTTTTCTCTCCTTTTAGGCAGCAATCACTTGCAAACTTACAAAGTTTTAAGTTTGCAATTCAAACTGATGAGATCCAAGTAAATTTACAAGCGTACCGCTTTCTTAAATTGGTTTTTCTTCATCTCATTCTAAAGTTATCATTTTGTATGTTTTAAATATTTAAATTATTTTTAAGGTTAATGAGAGTTCAAACTACTAAATATATAATGTGTATTTTATGACCATTCCATTTTAAGATAAGGTCAACTTGTGTATTTAAGATTTCAGTTCTACTAGATTTAATCTGTCCCCACATTTTTAAGTCTATAATGCTTCATCCTCAAATATTGATATGCCCCAATCTAGCCTGCAAAGTGCGACTAGTTACATCTAGTTCTGAAGAAATTTTGCCAGCAAAACTACTGAATAAACACTTTTACAACAAAATCTATTTTAGCTAGTCGCTTCTGCAACATATTCGCTGAAAGCAGTGTAAATGGTGAAAATGGATGTGATAAATCATTGCTGAAGTAAATGCATTATTAAACATCCATAAAGTTGGGGAAAGTTGTCCTCTCACATATGATACTTACAGCGTTGACTCACAAATGAAAGGTGAAAATAAAGGGTGGCAAATAACAGAAGAAAAATTTATAACTTGCACAGATCCATGAGGCTGCAAAGAACCTGAATGGATATCTCGAGTTCACGCAAATGGCTGACCATATCAATTAATGATTTATCGGGTACAGGAACCTTGAGATGCTTGGGTTCCTATTAGTGCCCCTGTTCAATGCACCTTGAGAAACACAGTATCACCCTACCTCAAAATAGGCTGTCGAATTTACCTCGCTTCTCTATGTGCAACAAAAAGAGCCGAATTCTGAAAAGCATAGTTGAACTCTAAAATCATTTTTGAGTGCATGTAGTTTGGAGAATCCATCTATTGTGTCCTCAGTTAAATAACTTGATTCATGATTTCTTTGGTTATTTTATTTTCCATTCATCTAGTTTGAGCTTTTCCTTCCATTACAATGCTACAAAGAAAAAGATCGGAAATTACAGTGATCTATTGGAATGCCAGATAAAAATTGGGCAAATACTGAACAATGTCGATTTGAATATATAAACCCTAAACCCTAAGTCCCGTATAATTCCCACAGTGAATATAAGGTCCAAAGTTTTTCACAGGGTGAAAAATGTCACCCTTTTCTCTTTCCCAGAATCATTAAAACCTATACCCCAAAGCCACAAACGCTTTTTCTTGGGGAAGGACAGGGTATCTAAAACCCTCGGCAAAATAGCCAAAACACCAAAGCCAGAATCCATTTCTGGGGATTTTATGGAAAACAGGCTTATCAAATTCTTTGAGGTTGAAATTAGGAGATGTGTAAATTAACTTACTTGAGTTGGCCATGGAAATCTCACTGACTTCATTGGGATCGAGCCAAACTTTTCCTTTGCCGCACTTGAGGACGCTCGCCGCTAGGCGTTTCTGTAACTTTAACGACACCATTTTCACCTACGAATCCAGGCTGCTTCAGCAGATCAACAGTAAAATGCACCGCCGGCATCAAAGATCATTTAAAGAGATAACCTTTTTGTATACAGTCTATAAATAGAGAGAAAGAACACTAGGGTTTGAGGAGAGATGACCTAACCCAAGCTTGGCCTTCATGTGGCAAAAAGAATGAACCTCGTTAAAGTAAGCGTTCCATATGACCCTAATAAATCCCAGCACCTGATCTTGCAAGGGAATCTTAAGATGTTTGAAAGTTTCTATAAGGGGATCATCGTAAAAGAGGCTCTCCCGGCTATATGTGTTTGGAATAATCTAAACGATATGCAATTTGCACTTTTTCCACCAAATTTTTCCAAAATTTGTAATGTTATTTTAGCATTCAAGTATGCAATTTCAATAACTTAAAATTTTAATTTTATCAATTATTATGATGCAAATCGTCAATCATTTAGCTTACATGGTTTTATGTTAGTTTATATGTCTTAAGCATACAAAGTGTACATTCTCACATATGGGTCAAGCTACCATGTCAATGTTATATGTTGTGTTGGTCATATTGTAATGTTGGGGTCAAATGCCATGGCACATTGTAATTATTACAAATTAACGAATATTTTTTGGGAGCATAACTCTCTGGCAGATGGACTCTCAAAGAAGGCCCTGAATTTGGATTTGGGTCATGGTTTTTTCTCTGAATATTTGGATGGCAAGGTCATAAATGAGGACCACTTTGTTTTATTTTAGCTGTTGAGTTTTTCAGCCTATTTGGCCATCAGCAAAATGTGCATTTTTGATGTTTTTGTCATGGTTAGAGTCCTCTCTGCTAGCAAGTTTTGCTCCTGGATTATTTGATTGTTGATCACCTTCGATTTCTATCAGCATATCTGACCTGTTAACGCGGGGATGATGAGTAAAGTCTGCCATGATCATACTTTTGTTTCTTCTATCTTGGATGATGCAGTATGCTTTGATCATTTCTGTTATTATTGTGCTGCTCTGACTGTTGTCTCTGCTGATTGTTGAATGCTCAGTCATTGACGCTATGTAAAAGATGTCTTTTGATTCTAATCGAATAACAAAGACTGGTATTTTTTCTTCTGAAAAAAAAAGAATAATGTTTGGTGATTTTGCTCATATTTGTAATTGTTTTTCTTAGTCTCCAACCAATGTTCAAGTTTTGAATCTATCTCATCCTTTCTAGAGGGATTCTCACCACCAATCCAATTAAGAAGGGCATAAATAATAACATTTTTCAAAGGAAGAGCAACTTTTTAAATTACCCATCAATAATATTTTTAATTTTTGAACCCATGGACAATGGGGAATCGAGATTCGAGAGTAGGAATCCATTCTTTCCGGTTCAAATTTCCTTTAGAATGACCTGTCCCATCCTAATGAAATATTAAGTCCAACTTCGATTATTATGAAAAAATGTAAGCGATAGAAATTTATGAGGAATCCATGAAAGTTTAATGGCATAACAGGGAACTTACTATTTGTGACTTGAATTGGTATAAGTGCATTCCACGCGTGCCTTTAAGAGATGAATATTCTGCTAAAAGATGAGATTTTCCATAATCCATTTTACTCAATTTTAGTTGATGAAAGCATTGATCGAACTATAGAGCACCATTTGATTATTTAGATTGAATATTTGACAAATGAATGAAAATGTCAATATGTAACCAAATTCATAGGCTTGCTTCAAATAAATGACGAAACAACTCAGTATATGTATGATGCAGTGAGAACTCTTCTAACATATATGGATATATCTTTGATGAAGTTAGTTGCATTTGGCTCTAATGGGGCATTTGTCGTGAGGGGTAATGGTGAAGGTTTATCTTGTAAGATACGTCGAGTTCATCATTTGTTAGATATCCATTGTGTTGCTCATAGAGAAGCATTAGCAACAAATGATGCTTCATCTCATTTTTCAATTGTAGTATAATAATAAATTTGCAAATAATAAATTTGCAAACAAATTTATTCATGGCTTGGGAAATCTATTAAAATACATGGAGAACTAAAAGAGATAATGGAATCATTTCAAATCACTAAGTCAGAGGTTTTATAAATCCATCAAATTAGGTGGCTCTCTAGAGCAAAGGTCACGCTAGCTTTGTTAAAAAATTGGGATTTAGGGGAGAAAAATATGTATGAGTTAACAACAATATTTCAAGTGCAATTTTGCTTTCATTTTCTTGCAAATGTGCTCGTTGAGGTAAATAAATTGAATCAGAAGTTCCAAGAGGATCATGTTGATATTACCTCTATTGGCACTACTTTGGATGTTACAATTAACATGTTTTGTAAACAGTTTTGGGGGGGCATATTTGGATCAAGTGCAATGCACTTATCCCCTTTTTTAATTATAGCACTATAAGGAACTCTTGAGTTTGTAGATATCACGGGTATGGTACATTTATATCCATTGAGGTTTGAAAGTTTGTCAAAGATACAAAGATTAGGGGCACTAGATGATTGCGTTCTTTTAGGAAAATGTTTTGTGATAAAGGTGATTGAATCTCTAGACAGGAGGTTCACTTATCTACCTATATTTAATGTTGTTGAGTTTTCCAGTCCTTGACATTATTATGAAAAAATGGATGATAGAGACCCTCAAACAAAAAAATGGTTGAAATGTCTATATGAAAAGTTTAGTGTTGGGGACTCACCTATTGTGGATATTGCTAAATGTTTGGGTGAAATGGATGAATTTATTTGTACTATTTATAAATCATGCCCTAAAAAGCATATTTTTTTAGTATGGGATCTATGTGGATATGAACCTTAATGGTTTGAAGACTTTCCTTGTTTGATGCGATTATGGCAAGCTAACCTTGTTATTCTAGCAAGTACAACAATGTGTGAAATAGGCTTCTCAAAATTAAATAGGATAAAAAAATGATGATAGATCAAGTATTTCATTAGAGACATTAGATATGTTAAAGTTTCTCTCTCTTAATGCACCTCATGCTTTAAATGAGGTAAACTAGAATGTTATTTATGATGTATGGAAACAAATGAGAACTAGAAAGCCTCTTCGATTGGGTAAATAGATTGATGTTTTTGGTGATATAAGTTCAAATACTTTTGAAGAATATTAAATGAATCGAATAAAAAATTGTTTTCTTATTATTTTGTTGGAATGTACTAATTTATGTAAACTAGCTTACTAATTTCAAAGAAGATTTTGTTTATTTCTTAGGTTTAATTAAAATTTTATCGTTTTTTCATGTAGTGAGTGTTCAATTGTTTAAGGTTGCAAGAATTTGGAAGGTGGTATTTGTTTTTTGCATTTTGTTTGAAGTGTTTAATTAATTTATACTTTTTTTTTTCAATGTGGTTCACGCGCCGGCTTGACCGACGAGCTACATCCACGGAATAATTTCTGGCAGACCCACCCGAAGGGCCTCACACCCGCGGCCACTGCGTGCCTAACCCCAAGAGAGTCGATGAGAATGGATCCCACGACCTCACATGCTGGGAGGCCTAACTACGAGTACTCAACCGATTGAGCTAACTCTTGGGGCTAGTTAATTAATTTATACTTGTTAATTGAAGTACAATTATTTATCCCTAACGGGTGTGGCTCATTGGCGTCGCTTGATATGAAGTCACTTGTTGTAAAGGAGGTCACGAGATCAAATCCCACCTGGGTTTAGCTATGTCCCATGTCTTACGGGCAGGTGTGGGGCAGCTAGGGGTATAGTGGTAGCAGGAATGGATCCATGGACCCTGTGTCACACGAGTACCAGCCCAACCCCAATTGTCAATTCCCCTAGTTAACAAGAAAAAAGTACAATTATTTATGTCACCCTCTATCTTTGAAGAGCTAGAAGAATATATGCCCTTCAAATTGAAATTAAGACCCACCCTTCAAATTTAATCAATGTCCCTAACCCATGGACTATAGTAATCACCTTGTTGTGTTAGTTACATATATACCAACATAGATCCATCTAAAACCAAGATCTATCAAGCACCGAGAGGGATCCAATTTCTTGAGTTGTAATTTATTTTAATCTTAAATTTTTTACATGTCCGTGTTTAAGATTGATCTATGCTTTTAATTTTTTTAATTTATGAGACCATTCATTTTTTTAATAAATTTTTATTTTATGAATCTACTTTTTATTTGGTTTTATTTGTTTATTTTATGAGCCGACATGAATTTTTTAATTATTTTTTAATTTTGGAATGATAGGAACATGACAACATCTCCCTCGTTCTAGGTTGTAGAGCACCTCGCAATTGCGAAAACAAAGTTTTCCTATAGTTTGATTATAATCTATGGGCTACATTTATTTCTAGTTAAAAACAATTTTCGAAGGCAAAAAAAATGTCATGTATCCCTCACATGACTAGATTGTCTTGGGTGAGTTAACTATATATGTTCTTAGAGCGACAATGGAAGGTGGTTAAATAAATTCCAAATAAAATTGAAATTTGCATGATCATAGTGTGTTATTCCATCTTTCAATGGCTCTCGTTGGAGATAATCCATAGCATTGTGGTGGATGGGATGCATGAATGTGACACAATGTGGCTTTGAATGCCATTCAATGGCTAGAGTGTAATTGTTTTTGCATTCTTAGTTGATTTATGCATGGGGAGTTTTGTGTTCAATGTGGTTTATTTTGTCATTGTGGTTTTTTGTTCGAATTTCATCTTGGTGATCTGGATTATCTAGAAAATGAAATGAAGGTAGAAATATAAATGGAAACATATACAGATACATTATTGAAAGCATGATATTAGAGTGAAACCCAACCTCTAATAGTTAATGAAATATAAAATATTGAAAATGCAAAGCAATACAAACTAGCTAGAATGGTGGTAACTTATCTCTAAAGAGAGATTTGTCAGCTACTCTCATTCGCAAGAAGACATTATAAGACTCCAAAACTACCATTCAACTTAAAGTATGATGTCAAGAGATCCAAACACCCTAAATATCTGAAACCCTAAACATGAGAAATGATGTGGTAAAAGGAATGTGAACCCCGAGGAGGCTAGTTGATTCATCAACTTCTCAAAGTTGCAACTTTTGCACACAAATGTTGTTTAGAGAATTTCTTCGATCATTACAAACCTTAATCAATGCTCTATGTATTTAGTGTGCTACACAACTAAAGATTATATAGCATATGTCAACCATAAAAAATGAAAGGGAAATGACAAAAAACATGAAAAAAGTTCAAGGCCTAAAAATTTGTAGTAAAACTACCAAGATGCGAAACCATTCCAAGTCAATGGAACAAGTGGGTGGCCACTAGTATCCACTTGGATCAATGATTCCCCATTAGGAGGAAGTGGTCCCCATTATGTTAAGTTCCTCCATTAGATGGGGAAATTTCTATTGAATCTTATTACTAGTGAGCCACTTGCCCTAGTGAAGGGTTTGCCCCGATTTGACGACCTAATAAGGTTGGATGTTTTATGGGTGGGTTTCCTTCATTTTGGTGTCCATTATCCAATTGAATATTGTTTGCTCAATGTAGTTAGGATTGAGTTCTATAGGGGCAGGTGCTCAACCACCTCTAAAGTGTCAAAGAGAGATAGAAATATGATCAAAGTAGCTCCACATTCAATACAAAGTGTGAGCCAAGGAAAGAGGGGATACTTAATTCAAAAGCATGATCACCCACATCCTTGATGATGGTGTAAGGCATGTATCAAAGTCGGTGGAGCTTCCAATGGGTTCTAGTGAGGTGCTCTTTCTACAAATGTAAGCATGCATTATCTCCCACCTAAAACTTGTGTGGAACCCAATGTCTATTGTGGCATTGCTTGTACTTGGATTGAATTTTTGTAATATATCAAGAACTTGTTGTTGGATGTGTTGAATCCATTCAACAAGTTTGGTCACTTTGTCAACCTTGTTTTGAGCATGGGAGGATTATTTTTGTGTAAATGCAATGCCAGGTAGATCTATGTCAATTGAGGCGAATGGATGAAACCCCAAACACACCTAAAAATAGTTGTAGTCAATAAAGCTATGAAGCATTCTATTATAGTTATGCTAGACATAAGGAAAGCTCTCATCACATGTGCATTGAAATTTGAAGTTGTGCATTCTCATGTATGCACAATCATCATGTTGACTACCTTTATTTGTCGATTAGTTTGGGGGTGGAAGGAAATCGATTTGGTCAACTTAGTTCCCATGATCGACAACAAAACTAGACTATAAAGTACTTAAGAATATATTGTCTGTGTATAACTTAATGGTCCGTGGGATCCCAAAATAAACCCAAACATGCTAAAAGAGCTTAGAAGTGGCCTTTAATGTGATACTCTTCTTTGAGGGTGTCAAAATGGAAATCTTGGAGAACTGATCAACAAACTGTAATGCCCCCAGTTTTGACTTGGAACGTATTGAATCAAAATAATGTAAATGATGTAAATGTGCTACTATGGATTCCCAGTGTAGAGCTCAAGGCCATGCTCGACTAGTAAATGCCTAGGCATGTATGATGTAAATATTTTTAATTGGACCAAATGGTTGGCTTGTCATGCCAACTTTAAAGCTATGTAAATATTATGTTGGAAAAATAATAAAAATAGTCCAAGATGGTTGTGTAAAGAGCATTAAAGGGGCCATGATTCCACCATAGGTGAAGAGGAAAGGGGGCCTATGGGAGATTAAATCCTCTATTGCTAAGTGTCAACCTTATAACTCATCCAATGTATGCCATGTGACTTAAATGAGCCAAATACTTCCTTTCAACTATTAAATCTAATCATTGAATGCATGTGTGAAGTTGATGGGAAAAGTCCTTTCATGCAGTTATTAGAGCATGGGGGTGAATGTACTTCTATGACCATTATGTCAATTGTCATAAGTCCTTTCTTATATGTTCAAAAGTTAGAACAACTGTATTTTCACGATCCTCTCATATCCTTGGATTCAACCACTCATTATCACTATTATTCATGCATATTTACACTAGTAGAGCTTCATATTGATGCTCATTACCATTATTAGGTTGTGCCTTAACCAAAAATTCGAATTTGGAAGGAGAACTACAAGTTTAAGGGGAAAAGGGATGGTTGTAGGTGAGCATAGAAGTTGGGCAAGCTAAGAACATTTACCCATTGAGTTTTTCTACTCTCAAATGCTTGAAAATCCATGAATTAACAATACAGGAGGTTCTCCAACAACATACAATAGTTGGATGCTTACTGCACTTACTAGTAAGAACTATAAGGGTTGGATTTCCTAAATAAATTGTGGATCAATGAAGGGAAATGTCTTCTTTGTGTTGTGTGGGGTAATTGGAAGAAGTGACATGGCTGTGATGGTTGAGTGAGATTCATGTAGAGTTTTGGATGAGCATTTGGCTAAGCATTAAGAGTAGAATGGTTGTGGGTTGAGAGAGAGAATCATGTAGGTGTTTCCTTTTCCCTGGTGACCTCGTAGCCAATCTTGGGTGTAACACCCTGTTTTTAACCCCAGTATGTATAAAAAATGTAAATATTGATGAAATGGCTACAAGTTGGATATGAATGGTCCAGAGTGACCAAGCTATGTAAAATTGTAAATTTCCACTCTTTAATATAAAATCCATGATTGTTGCAGACTAAAGGACAAAAGAAGAGATGGGGGACTATTTTTCCACAAGCGGATGAGAGAGAGATTATCCTAAGCCTAGTTGAGAGGGAGAAAGGTGGCCAAACCATGCATGCCACTTGTTAACTCTCTTTTGGAAAGGGAAAAGTGTCAAACTGCATGGATGCCAAGTGGCTAGTTCCTACCGCTCTTAGTGGCACTTGACTAGTCTCCACCATGCTTATAAATAGTGAGTACCAACCCATCCTTCATTCATACCTTCTACCATAGATAGTCATTTTGGGTTGTCAGACCTTCACTACCGGCAACAAAACCCTATCACCTATTCTACCATCACCATATCACTATCCCCTGCCACACATGGAGAATGAGACATAGAACAACGTAACTCCTTAGATCCCTAAAAAAGAAATTGGTGTAACAAACCTGAGGTATTGTTAGCTCAGAGAAGGGAGCCCAAGGTACTGTTAACTCAAAGAAGGGAGCCCCATTCCTTGGTCGAGGGATAGCTGTAGCTAGATAAACAAACACCCTCTTGTGGATTGATAGTCCCAGCTCGTGGGTGTCCCATCAAAGTAAGATATGGCTTGATAGAGCCTACGGCTGGGTGGAACATCCTTGGTCTGTAGACAGTCGACTTATTTTCTAGATAAGTATTAGTTTGTGTGTGAAATGTGTTTAGTATAATTATTGTTGAAGGCTTTATTGAATTGCATGAAATTACTGTCATTTGTGATAATACATTATATGAATTAAGTTGGCATTATCTTCATACATGTTTAAATTAGTTATGTTGTCAAATACATTCATAATACCACAAAACCCCAATTAAACCAACAAAAAATAGTAACAGGGTAACATGGGTGTTTATGGGTTAAAATTAAGAAGGTATCATAGGACATTAGACCTTATGAGGTCACTAGGTTCATGACAGTTTGGTATCATAGTAGAGGCTACAACACTAGGACTGTATGAGCAAAATTTGCATTTACACTCATAATTATAGGTTGCATCGAAAGGATATGTCGAGATTTATATGGGAAAATTATTGGAAAGCAGTGTATAATCACTCCATCATTGAAATCATAACAATAATTAGCTTATTGAATTAATGTTTGAATGGTTGGGTTAAATTCAAAGACCAGTGGGGAAGAAGTTTGTGATTTTTGGCAAATTTTGGGTGAAGTTACAGGTTACAAACAAACTAAATGAAAAATCATGCCTCGAGAAGCTCATTTTTGTTTTAGAACAAAAATGAATAAATAAATAAATAAACTTAGGAGTGAGGGTTTAAATTTGATTCAATTGCATAGAGATTTATCAATAAGATGAAAGATCATAATGCAGACTCTCTATTTATAATGTTTCTGAAGTATTGGGAATGGGCAGATGTAATTTTGAGTTGGTCATTTGGCCGTAGGAAAAATTTGACAAGTGTAATTTCACAGAGACACTGTTGGCGAAAACCCACCAACAAAGCCTCGTCGACAGGGGTTCTCACTCTGTCGACGTCCAACCAATGCGATCTCCATGAGCACCAGCCCAGACAGGTTTGACCCTACCCAACAACACCCGCAAAGCGAATGAAGTCTCACCCAAGATGTCGAGGGAGAGTTGTTGGAACCAAGTTTTCGATAGTAAGAAGGGAGGCCAAGGCATCAGCAACTAAACAACATAATCATCAGATACTTCAGAGATAGTTAATCAGAATCACAACATTCATCACAATTCTATTAACATAATTAGTGGATTGCTAGTAGGTTACATCATTTGCTTATTCATTGCAGCAATAACATTCATTGATATAACAGATTCAATAAACATCCATCATTGACATCGCATCACATAAAGATAGGAAAGAAATAAGAGACAAGATCAATTTAGGGCAACATCCGTCATGTCATATTACTTATGCACAACAGATCCACATCATACAGTCTTTCTCCATAGCAAGAGATTGATCACAACCTAAGATTCAAAAACCGCTCAAGAACAAAATGAAGCGCCAAGATCACAATCAGATCGTAAAACAGACTGATTGATTGATCTTTCACCTCTATGATGCTACTCCAGGATATGCTACTATTTTCTTACAATTGCAATTCTAATTCTATATATAGGCTTGTGCCTTTACATCCAAGGTCCACTTCTAAATAACTTCTAACAAACTAGTGACCTATATCCACAAAATGTGGTCAAATGGTACAAAATTGCATAAGAAATTCCAAAAACGGTTATTCTTCTACCTATCGCGGTGATTTGGTCCTGCGCATTGTCGCATGAGCTTGTGCAGGCTCCGTGGTGCTACGTGACTCACTTACCCAAACCCCTGCCAATAGGCCCCCAACACAGTCTTATGGCTCGTCCTTGAGCCACGTCAAGTAGATAGGGTGTACTCTGTCGTCTTGGTCTTGAAGTCCTCGAACTGCTACGAGATCTCTCGAACTTGGACCTGAACTTGTTCAGTTGCATCTCGATAATTTAGCAAGTCTTGCTTCAGTGGGTGCACCTCCCCAGCCTTGTTATCCACCATCTTCCTGGATTCTTATACTTCCTACAGCGCAACGACTGCTTTGACAACCAACTTCCCGCCAATGTCTTGGAATTCATCCAGCTGGGTGCTACGCTTGCGCTGACATTCTTGGGCTCTGGCGGTTCTCTGCTGTAGGTCCTTCAACTCTTCAAAGTGCGTGATTTGAACCATGAGAGGCATTACTTTTCGTGACGTCTTCAGTGTCGTCAGCTTCGCGCGCTTGCTTGGTCAATTGATCCAGTTAGTCATCATGGATGACACTTTGCTAGAACTATGTAATTACTTCGGTGATCATCTTTGCTTCCTGCTCCATTGCTTCAAATCGGGCATGATCTCTTAGATAGTATTTTTCCGCTCGGTAATCTGCTCAGGTAGCGTCTCGGGGTAAACAAGGGAATTCAACAGATTGTTGGTCAACTAGAGCTGGGCAATAAATTCCCCAAGTTGCTTGGCCTTGGAAACTGTAGTGAGTTTCATCGTGCTCTCATAGATATGTTGACAGGCCTCATCAACAGCTTGCTCAACTACACTGTAACTAGTACAGAGCTACACTCTTTTGATAACAAGGGGGTCTTTCTCCTTCTTTAACTCAGTGATTTCTTTGGTGGCTTTCTGCTGTAGCTCTTCCTGCGCTTGCTTCAATGTGGCAATCTCCCGCGCCTTTTCTTTCGCAAGCTACTCTTTGACCTGCCGCAGTGCATCAGCTTCTTCCTGTAGCTTCTTAGTCACGTCCTGTAACTGCATGTACCCATCGCTAAGCTCCTTCTATTTGTCAGCCAACTCCTGGTCGACACCCTGCTACAGCTGCACTAGAACCTAAGTCGGTAACTTGTTGAGATAAAAAACAATGCTCGATAATGGCTACAGCAATGAGTTCACTTCTGTATTGTCTGCGTCGATTGCAGTTGGGGGAACTTAAATGTTCTTGGCTCGTGGCTCGGTGCTAATTGCCAGGAATTCCTGCATCACAGCCCTCTCTGGTGTCATTTTAAAAACAACAACATAAATAGAATCTAACTTATCTCTTACCACGACAAACCCTTCTTGGTTGGACTGATGCATGGCTTGCGCCGCGGCATTGGATGAGTTTGTTATAGCTTTGATGAGCCACTACAGTTGGCTCTCCATCATAGAGCGAGAGCTGCTGCCCATGTCGAATTCTATTCGCCTTTTGGTTTGTGCCTCCTCCAACATGTGTTGTGCTTTGGGATCAGATTCCATTGACGAATTTCTATCGGAGTCATGGGTACCTTTCCCTGCTCGAACATGCTCGTCAGGGGCATCTGCTGGTGGCCCCATAGATATCTCCTTCGTGCTCACAGGTTCACGCCATGCATCCGACCACTCTTGAACAACGACATCCAATTCTTCGTCTATGATTTTGTAGGCCATAGGTAGCCATTGCTTGTCGGGGTCCCGTCGCGCCTGGATATAAATGGAATGAGGCCCAATAGCAAACCGAAGGATCCTCTAATATTTGGATGCAGCGACATTGGATAAATGGGGAACCTTGACAGCTGCAGCCTGCAACGCTTCCCAATAGACCCAAAAATGGATCGCATAGTCCATCTGTCGACTGGGTTCCGCAACCCACCATAAGTTTTGATACCGCGTGACTTTACACACCTTCACAGCAGCAACAGACACCAGCTGGTAGTCCTCCGGCTCCATCCATGCGACTAATGCAATGAGAATCAACAACCAAATGTAGGAAAAAGGTCATTCCCCAGCCTGAGCAGTGACAACATCTTCTAGCAACCGGTTTAACAAAAACAGGGACCAGTTCATTTGTATACCCTCAACGCATTTTTATGCACACGCAACCACGCCTGAATTGCATTGGATGGGTTGATTCTTCCTAACGATCTTGTTGGCCAAAATACGCACCTCGATATGCATTGGTCGCTCAGTAATATTATCGATGCGATAGGCGTGGCCATCGCGCTGCAATCCAAATCTCTCCTTCAACCACTGGGCAATCTTTTTGTCATTGTCCCGCCCTCTGAAATACTGCGTCGGATCTTCTTCGGCCTTTGGTAACCCCGTAATGTCTGAAATTAGGTCAACCGTGATTGGAAGAGGGTCGTTCAACCATAGCTTCCCACCATGAAAGCACACCAATAGTTGTTTGACGCATGCGTGTGCTTAGTTCAATTGCCCAATCTAAGGCATGTTAATGAGCCCCAACAACCTAGACTTGAACCAGCCCTGCGCCAATGGGTGAGGAATTCGTAGGATAGGCGCGTCAAGCGTCGTAGGCACCGAATGGTAAGGTTCATCCGCTACGTCCTTCAGCAGCAACAAATCATGGTATTCATAATTCATCTTGACCAATGCAGGTATGATGTCCATCGAGCAAGTCATCCCTTCTGGTAGCGGGGGCAACTTCGGCGAATACTTCTGATTCTTAGTGATCTTCTTTGGCTTCACCCTAGGCCACGTTGGAGCAACATATCCAAGGATATCATTGACAGAGACGCCCCTGGGCACTACAGACTCGATAGCTCCCGAGCTTGATGGTCTGGTCTGTGTTGTTTCCTCCCCTTATGCCCTAGCAGAAGTGCGCATGTATCTCTTCTGGGGTGGTGTGGAACTAGGCTTATGGGCCTTCCGCTTCCCTCTAGGGATCGAAGAGGATTCGATTGGCATGCTCATGAATTCCTCTTTGATTGCTGTGGGTTGGATGGGGGATTCTTGCTCGCTCAAAATCTCGACTGTGTCGGGAGTGCCCAACATGCCGCACTCTACAATCCTCACAATGCAAACAAATACACTGCAATTTCACTCCTTTCCTATCGCACAAAATTCTACTACTGCGTTGAGCTCAGCACTTCACTCAATTCAACTGAACAATGCCTTTTGCCCGCGTCCTGCGCCTTCTTATAGCCAATTTACTGATCCAATCTCATCATTGCCAAATCTACCATGTCCATTATTACCAAATCCGACATTAACGACCCCAAATCTGCCGACAATCCTATCTCACTGTAACACCTCGGTTTTGACCCTGTTTGCATTAATGTATGTGATGTATATATTGTAATGAATCATGGTGTGGAGCTGAAGGCAAAAGCCCCACCATTGATTCGGTTGTGTTATGTTTCAGTGATTGGAATTGTTACCAATGGTATATCGGGACATGCAGCGTACATATTAAATTGTGGCATCATGTAAATATGCATCTTAATTAATTGAACCCAGCCAGCTATGTTCACTGCAACTAAATTGAGAAGGGGCATGATTTCCTAAGGGTAAGTGTAGCTAGGGTTTTCACCCTAGCTTGTGCTGATGAGCACCTACTAAGGAATCTGGAATCCTTAGTAGCAGTTCAATAATGTAAAGAAAAATAAACTGAAATAAAGATTAAGCTAAAGTAGTGGAAA
>LPNX010915748.1:0-11495 GCA_001517045.1 Pseudotsuga menziesii | reverse complement strand
CTCTAATTGTCACATATTAACTCAATAGGAGAATTTTAAACTAGTCCATGCTTAGTAAGAACATGTCATATCTACACTGCTTCTTTATTTGCCCTATATGTTGCTTCATCAGAAGAAAAAGAAAGCATTATCAACTTCTTATTGGACCATGAAATTGGACTTGAAGTAAGATTAAATATGTACCCTACAATAGACCTTCTATCTATATTATCTCCTACCCAATCCTAATATATATAACCTAAAAGTGAAAGTAAAGCCATGCTAGGATAAAAAAAGAAAAATATAAAGTCCCTTGAAGATATATGAGAATTATCTTGGCTACTTTCCAATGGTTGTCATGAGGATTTTGAATAAGCCTAGATACCATGCTAGCAACAAAAGAGAGATCAGGTCTACTATGTGTCACAATAAATAGTTAATTTTAGTCTAGATTGAAATAGTTTTGATGAAATATTACAATCGCCCATATACAACCATGCTGGAAAATAAAAAACATACTTAGGCTTAAAAAGGAATATCCCATCGGCCATTTGTCAGACTTTAAGACCCAAAAACTAATGCAATAGGCCTAAATATGTCATTTCAAATTGTTGGAATTGATTATGAATTTTGGTGCATTGAAACATATGACTGGTACTAGATGTTTATTTTCATCTTATGACACTAAAAGGAACACAACACGGAAAGTTTCAGTTAGTGATGGTAAAAAAATTTCAATCGTAGGTTCTGGTGATATTAAAGTTTCTAATGGTACATGTTAGATTTTTAACATTAAGCTAGCATTATTAGAATCTTTAACTGAGAGAATAACAGGCACAGCAATCAAACACAAGAAACAATGGACACAGTGTTTTTCCTCAAGGAAACCATAAATAGAGAAAACCCCGCAACTTCCTCAGAGATAGAATCAGAACCAAATAGCAAAGCCCAAAAACAGTAAGATGATCTCCTGACAGCAGTAACCTCTTTCTTCCTGGCCCTAGTGTTTTCTTCTTCCTCAGCTATGCGCTACAACTGAGTGTGAGTGAGTGTGTGTTAATTAGAGAGGCTAGCTCTCTATTTATACTAATTCCTGACTTGACTAAACCCTACTAGGGCCGACTTCACTAGGTGAGTCTACTTCACTAGGTGAGTCTAACAACCCTAGTGCCCCAGAACAGTGGGGACTTTAACCCTTGAACAATAGGAGGGTTACCCACAATGACTTGACATGACTTGTTTACATTATAAAACCTCACGATCGGAACATCGGGGCATGATATGACTCAATTACATTACAGACACATCCCGGAATAAACATTGGGGTACAAGTCATAAGATATATAAGTGAATACATTCCGAAGTTACAAATACATCAACACTCCCTCTTAACTAGGAAGGTATTCTTTTGACACAATTTTCAGCATTGGTCTTCTTCTCTATATCGACTGGATCATCTCCTTATCTTCATATTCAAGTTATCTTCATCTTCAAGTCTTCTTTGTCTTGAAGTCTTCTTCATCTTCAAGTATTGTTCATCTTCAAGTCATCTTCTAAGTCATCTTCATCATGACTACTAGATCATCACTGCTGGATCATCATCACTTGATCTAGATCATCATCAAGTTTGGATCATCATCAAATCTGGATCATCACTTGATTTGGATCATCATCAAGTCTAGATCATCATCACATCTGGATCATCACTTGATCTGGATCATCATCAAGTCTGGATCATCATCATCGGTGCTATCTCTCGATTCTTCTCGTCACAAAAATTTCTATAGAGCCATCCCTTTTTCATGCTCGTAGTAGGCCTACCCTTCATGTAGGTATTCAGCACTTATATCTAACCCTAAGTCAGAATGGCCTGCCCAGCTCTTACATCTGAACTCATCTTGTCAGAAAGGCACGCCCAGCACTCACATCTGACCTCATCTTGTCAGAAAGGCCCAGCAGTCACATCACGCCAGAATGGATCGGCACTTATATCCAACCATGTGCTAACACACCGCATCGAAAAGGCTTAGCACTCACATCTGACCATGTTCAAAAACACCGCATTGGAAGGGTTCTACACTTACATTCAACCATGTTCGAAAACAACGCATCGAAAAGGCTCCGCACTTACATTCAACCATGTTCGAGAACACTGCATCAAAAGGGCTCTCAGTCCCAGACTGAGGATTCTTGGTAACTGACCAGGTGCATCCATTGTCCCAGAGAATGGCATCAACCCTTATATCTGATCAAGTGGGAACACATCTCTCAATCACATCAGAATGGCCATGCACTCACATCTGATCATGTAAGACTACATCCCATAGTCATATCAGAATGGCACCCATTCCCATACTGAGTATTCCCAGTAACTGACTAGGTGCCTCCATTCTCCTAGAGAATGGCAACTCAGCACCAAGCTAAGTATTCTTGGTAACTGACCAGGTGCCTCCATTCCAAGAATGGCATTCAACACTTATATCTAATCATGTAGGAACCAATCCTACAGTCACATCATAATGGCTCAACACTCAAATCTAACATGGAAGGAACCAATCCTCTCACCATGAGAGAATGGATCAGCCCTTACATCTAACCATGGAAGGAACCTAATCCTCTCACCATGAGAGAATGGATCAGCCCTTACATCTAACCATGGAAGGAACCTAATCCTCTCACCATGTCAGAATAGCTCTAGGTCTCATCATTTCCCTTTGGAGGGAATCTCGATCTGGAGAACACCAAGCTTCTCCCTGAAGTACTCAAACTTCACTCTAGCCAATGGCTTCGTCAACACATTAGCTATCTGTTCATCCATCGCAACATACTGGAGCTTCACTGCTCCTCTCTGCACCATATCCCTGATATAGTGATACTTGATATCGATATGCTTCGACTTGTCATGGAACACTGGGTTCTCTGACAACTTCACGCAACTCTGGTTGTTTCAATATATACAAGTAGCATCCAATTGGAGATCAAATAAATCAGATAGTAGCTTCCTTATCCATACTGCCTCACAACTAGCTGAACAAGCTGTGACATACTCTGCTTCAGCTGTACTCAGTGCCACACAGGATTTCTTCCTACTAAACCAAGAGATCACATCTGATCCCATACTGAAGCAGCATCCTGAAGTGCTCTTCCTATCGATGGCACTGACTTCCTAATCTGAATCAACATAACCCTCTAGGTTAATCTTCTGATTTGCCTTGTACTTGAACCCATAGTCAACTATACCCTTCAGGTACCTTAGAATATGCTTTGTAGCAATCAAGTGAACATGTCTCGGATCTATCAGGAACTGGCTTAAGGTGTTCACAGCAAAGCAAATATCTGGTCTCATGTTTGTTAGGTACATCAAGGACCTAATCATCTGACGATACATTGTAGCATCAACTGCTTCTGATGAAGCATCACTCAATAGCTTCAGGTTCGATGCCATAGGTGTGGTTATGGCCTTGCAATCCATCATCCTGAATCTCTTCAGGATCTCTACTGCATACTTCCCTTCTCCAAGGAAGATTCCATCCGCATTCTGCCACACCTCCATGCCTAAGAAATAGTGCATCATACCCAAGTCTTTCATTTCAAACTCAGCAGCAAGTTTCCTCTCGGTATCAGCAATCAACCGATCAATACCTGTTACAAACAGATCATCCACATACAGTAGGAGTATCACTGGGTTGCCATCTTCAACCTTATAGTAAAGGTTGGAATCTGCTTTACTCTTGGTAAAGCCCAAACTGGATAGGAAACCATCAATTCTGTCGTACCATGTCTTGGGTGCCTATTTCAAACCATACAGGGCTTTCTTCAATCTACACACATGAGATTTCCTTTCATGTGTTTCAAAACTGAGTGGCTGCTCCACATATACTTCTTCTTCCACTACACCATTCAAGAAAGTAGTCTTGACATCCATCTGGTGTATCTTCCATTTCATCACTGCAGTCAGAGCAAGTACTGATATGATGGAAGTGTATCTTCCTACAGGTGTAAACGTTTCTTCATAATCTATTCCTTCTTTCTAGGAGAAACCATGAGCCACGAATCTTGCTTTTATATTTCTCTATGCTGCCAT
The DNA here is from genome assembly GCA_001517045.1 of Pseudotsuga menziesii. NCBI lineage: Eukaryota > Viridiplantae > Streptophyta > Pinopsida > Pinales > Pinaceae > Pseudotsuga > Pseudotsuga menziesii. Next base: position 7,432 of record LPNX010915748.1, on the reverse strand, counting down.
CTGCAGCATGTTTGATCTTGTAGATCCATTTGGAAGTTATAATGGACTTTCCTTATGGTCTTGGGACAATATCCCAAACATCATTCTTCATGATTGATTGATACTCTTCGATCACAGCATCCTTCCATTCTTTCCATTTTGTCGCTTCTTCATAGTTGGAAGGTTCTTTATCAATAATGTCACATAGCAGGGCTACATAACTGGAGCAAGACCTAGCTCTCTTTCTTCCTCTAGGTGTTTCTTCTAAAGCTCCATATCTTTTTGCACCTTGTATAATTTCACGTACCCAAGCAGGTTTCCTCTTATGAGGATTCTTCTCTTGAGGTGGATCTACAGGTTCTTGAGGTTCTTCTAATTCTCGATCTTCTTCTTGAATTTCTTTGTTCATGGTTGTATCATGAATTATGGGTGCTCTTGTTTCTTCAGGTTCTTCAACCGGTCTCTTACTGGATTTGATGTTGGCTGAACCTTCGCCAAATGTTACATCTCTGCTAATATCAATCTTCTTGAACCCTGGGAAGTATATTCTGTAAGCCTTCAAGATTTCAGAGTATCCCACAAATATGCCCTTCTTTCCTGAAGGCTCTAACTTTGTCCTCTTTTCTTTTGGAATGTGTATGTATACAGGACAACCAAATATTCTGAGATGGCTGACTTCTGGTTTTTTGCTGGAGAATACTTCTTCAGGAGTCTTTTTCTCGAGTACTATGTGTGGAGTACAGTTCTGTACACACACCGTTGTTCTGGCAGCTTCTGTGCATAGATGCATAGGAAGATCTTGATCATGAAGCATAGCTATTGCAGCTTCCATGATAGTTCTATTCTTCCTTTCTGCAATCCCATTCTATTGTGGATTATATGGAGTGGATAACTCCCTCTTAATCCTTGAGTCTTTGCATAACTCTTTGAATTCATTCGATGTGAATTTTCTTCCATTATCTGATCGAAAGGTCTTGATCTTCTTTTCAGTGTGGTTCTTGATCAAGGCTTTGAATTCGTTGAACATGCTGAAAACTTCATATTTGTTCTTTATGAAGTAAATCCATGTCTTCCTAGAAAATTCATCAATGAAAGAAACATAGTATACATACTCGCTTAGTGAACTGGATGACATTGGACAGCATACATCGGAATGGATAATTTCTAAGATTCCTTTTGCCTTGCTTTTGCTACTTGGAAATTTCTTCTTTCTATTCTTCCCTTTCGCACATCCTTTGCATAGACCTTCATGTTTTGTCTGCATTTCTGGGAGACCTTCAACAGCTTTGCTTGCAAGTGGTGGTGCTCTGTAATGCACATGTGCAAGCCTTCTATGCCAAAGCTCATTTGGTTCTACCGAATCATGAACCAAAGCTTGTTCTAAATGGCCCTTCAATTTGTATAATCCTCGTTCTTGTTCCCCAATCAGTACTACATCATCAATAGTCTTTCCTTTTGGCCACATGATGGCTTGACCATCTATAAATGCAACCCTCATTCCTTTTGCATCTAATGCAGATATGGAGAGGAGATTATTCTTTAGTCCTGGAACAAACAATACTTCCTTCATTGTCATATAATTTCCAGAGTCTAGCTTATAGGAGGATTCCCCACTACCTTTTATTGGATATTGGTAGTCATCTCCAAGTTTCACCTTGTGAGGTGATTCATGTTCAGATAATTTCACAAAGGATTCCTTCAATCCTGTCATATTTTTGGAAGAACCACTGTCTATAAGCCAATCATTGCTGCCATGTGTGATAGTTCCCGTGAGAGAAAAAATCAGAACATATTCTTCATCACTTGAAGAATCATCATTGACTTATCTACTTCTCTTTGTGGAAGGTTCATCATCCTCTGTAGCATGAGCATGATGTCTTCTCTTGTTTCCCTTCTTCTTGTGAGAGATACTTTTGTTTCTAGGAAAATCTCTAGCAAACTGTCACTATTTCATCACATGTATAGCAAATGTAGTTAGACATATTTCTAGGATTTCTAGGGTTATTTCTTTGATGAGAGTACTTACTTCTGTGGTGGCTAGATATGGATTTCTTGGATTGTACTGTGAGAGCTTGATCTTCACTTCCCATATTTTCTTCTCGAGCTGGTATCAGAGCTTTTTCCTGTGAGCATTCTTCCCAAAGTCTTCTGAACTTGACTAACTTCTTTCTGGAATAGATACCTTGAATAAAGGAGTCCCATGATTGAGGGAGACCATTCAAGGTGGTCATTACAATCTCTGGATTTTCCACTTCTTCATCTAGTGCTTCCAATTGTTCCTTGATGTGAGAAACCCTTCTAAAGTAAGACTGGATGGTTTCTGCATTCTGGATCTTTACATTCTTCAGTTGGTTTCTCAGAGTCATCTTCCGGTTTATGTTCTTCCCTTCAAACAATTTGGTTAGGGCATCAAACATAGCTTTAGGTGTCTTTAGGGAGGACACCTGTGGTATGAGGTGATCCTTGATTGAATTAGCAATAATCCTCTTTTCCATCACCAACTTATTCTTATGTAAGGCCTTAGCCTCATCTCCCTCTGGAACTGGAACCTCCTCATTGATATAGGAGTCCAACTCATTTTCTTCCAGGACCAGGGAGATCCTATAATTCTAGGCTCGGAAGCTATCAACTCCCTCAAGCTTTTCATCAAGCTTGGTATGATGATACGTATTAACTGAGAACCTCAAATGGAAATACAAAACATTTCGATCTTACCAGGTCAAGATGTCGGATCTTGATTTGGAGCTGAAATTCTGTAGTGCTGGTTTAGGAGCAGATTAGGGTTTTGCCTTTCCGGAGTTCTGTCCAACCAAATGCTTTGATCTTGATCTCTAGAATTTGATTTTGAGGAGGAGATCAATCTAGGCCTGGGATCACTGAAAAATTACACTTATGTGGAAAGCCCTAATTTCCGGCAGAAGTGTCGGGTCCAAAACTAAAAAACCTCAGAATTGGATTATACTTCGACAGAAAGATGCGCCCTAGGGAGGAGAGTTAATTCAACCTTCTTTTGCTGAAAATATGTGGAGGAAGATCCACAAAGTAGGAAGCCCTATTTCCTACACCTGCACAGTGTCTTCTTCTCAGGTTAGCTCTGATACCATGTTATATTTTTAACATTAATCTAGCTAGCATTATTAGGATCTTTAACTGAGAAAATAACAAGCACAGCAATCAAACACAAGAAACAATGAACACAGTGTTTTTCCTTGAGGAAACCATAAATGGAGAAAACCTCGCAACTTCGTGAGAGATAGAATCAACACCAAATAGCAAAGCCCCAAAACAGTAAGATGATCTCCTCACAACAGTAACCTCTTTCTTCCTATCCCTAGTGTCTTCTTCTTCCTCAGCTATGCGCTACAACTAAGTGTGAGTGAGTGTGTGATAAATAGAGAGGATAGCTCTCTATTTATACTAATTCTTTACTTGACTAAGCCCTACTAGGGCCGACTTCACTAGGTGAGTCTAACAACCCTAGTGCCTCGGAACTGCGGGGACTTTAACCCTTGAACAATAGGAGGGTTACCCACAATGACTTGACATGACTTGTTTACATTATAGAACCTCCCAATTGGAACATTGGGGCATGACATGACTCAATTACATTACAGACACATCCCAGAATAAACATCAGGGTACAAGACATAAGATATATAAGTGAATACATTCCGAAGTTACAAATACATCAACAATACAATGGAACATGGTTTTCATGTTGAAGACATGCCCATCAAATTTATTTATATTTATCGTGCTTATTAAAAAGGTTATAAATTTGAGGCATGGCCAAACAAATATGTTCTTAAAGGAATTAAGAATAAATTCAAAGTTTATTTGAAGATAACCATACACATGGACACGTTTTGAAATAAAAGAGGAACTATGCCAATTTCTTGAGAAACTTGATGGTTCGATCCCTACACTGGGATCATTATAAGGAGACAATTGAATCATGATGATGATCCTAGAGTATGGATCACCATGAAGATAGCTTACTTAAATTTCTTGGTGTTAATTCACCTAAAAATTAACCATTTTATTCCTATGTTGCTCATGTCGATGAACAAAGTAAATTATTGCATGGAATATTAGGCCATTATATTTATGGTAAGATGCAATTATTATATAAAATGGTACTTGGCTTACCTACAATTTCTTCCATTAAAGGATTTTTTGAAAGTTGTGTGTTCGGTAAACATCAAAAAGAAAAGATTGATAAGGATAAATTTTTACATGCCAAAGAAAAAATAGAACTAATTCATAGTGACATTTGTGGTCCTCCTAAAAACTCCTTATTTATCTTATGATGTCTATTTCATTACTTTTATTGATGATTATAGTAGGAATATTTGGGTTTATCTTTTTTAAACACAAAAGTGAAACTTTTGTTGTATTTCAAGAATTTAAAGCCTTGGTTGAAAATGAATATGGAAAAATTATTAAGACATTGAGAACTCAAAATGTAGGGGAGTACACTTAGTATTATTTTAATGCGTCCTTATATAAACATGGTGTTCAACATTAAAGGATTGTTCCTTACACATCACAACCAAATGGGGTTTTCAAAAGGAAAACTAGAACTTTAGTTGAATGGTTAGACATATGCTATATTATAAAGGATTATTGGAAAAAAATTGGGTTGAAGCTATTTGTTGTGCTAACCATATTTTAATAAGAGCTCCTACTGAAGCAATTTGTAGGTTAGTCCAAAAGAAAAATGGAGTAGATAGAAACCATACATTATTAACTTAATGATATTTGTGAGTGAATGTTTAGCCCATATTCATGATGAAAAATAGAAAACGTTAGACCCCAAATCCCACAAATGTATATTCATTTGTTATAGTGAGGATTATAAAGATTACAATTTTTTTTACCCATCTATCCAAGGTTGCATTATCTAGCGATATGTTTAGTTCAATGAATTATCTTCACCACCTTAGTCTATTGAATCTCATGTTATCTTGAATTTTCCTCCATCTTCTTTTTCTCCCATATATGTTACTCCTTCCTCTAGTTATGTGCATGATCTAGATCCTATTTCACTGTACCTAGGATTGTACACTATGAAATGAGACCACTATACATCACACTAGGCATCATTACACCAACACCTCCCCCATAAGTGAAATGTAGGGACAAAACAAAGAAAACAAAAATGGGTCCCGACAATGAGAATTACAGGAACTTTCAACTCAAAATGGGCCTCCTAAAAAAAATTAATAAATTAATAAAATAATATTTATTAATTTTGGAGGAGGAAAAGAAAAAAACTACTTTTTTGTTTGTATTTTCAAGATATCTCCCCATGTTTTTACTCAAATTTCGATCGGGAGAGCTCGTTGGATGCGGCATTAAATTCCGTATCAAATGAGTACCCACTTGGCATACTTTTGAAGGAACCCACTTCCCAAAAAACAAGAAATACCTCGAAAAACATGACCCGATTGAAATTTGAGTAAAAACACACGGAGATATGTCGAAAATACAATGACAAAAAAGTAGTTTTTTTTATGATACCTATCCCCAAATTTATATTAAAAAAGTCTTTAAAACCTATACGGTATTTCAAATTAAAATAAATTTCATTGGCTAACACATGATGACATGGAATTTGAATTAAAGTTAAAAGGCCCATTTTGAGTTGAAATTTCCTCTAATGGCCTACTATGGTTCCCATGCACAAACTTTCATAAGGGGAGAAGAGGAGAAAAAACTATAGGATAAAAAATCCTCTCCAAAAGAGAGTCACCCACCAATGCTAAAAAATGAATGTTTCAAACTATTGAGGCAATGAGAATTGAATGCACACCACCCCCCAAAAGTAAAACAATCCTCTAAACTGAGTCCTGGAACGAAAGGCCTCATTAGGTGCTCATTTAAAATTAAGAAAACATCATATATTGAGTGTCCCTGTGGAGGTCAATCCATATCATTGGAGTAAATTGGTCACTAGTCATTGCAACTATCCATTCAATATAGGAATCAATGTTGTATACAAGGCTCACTCTAAAGATGGTTAATCTAGCTAAAAATTGGAGGATAAAAAATCACCCGAGGAATCATTGCAAACCATCCCCACAATTCTAAACTAGGTGAACACAATGATGGAAATGGATGTCACAAATGTTGAGAACACAATTATATTACATACTACAACCATAATATTGAGTCATATCCCCTTTGTTGATTGCAATAATAATAAACTCAAGTAGTACCCTTTGTACACTCAAATCCTTTCAATCAACTCTCCTATGTGGAAATGAAAGTGGGTCACTCATAGTTAAGTTTGAATATTGAAGTAGTTTTAGAGTCTAGTGAAGTAATTTTACATTCCCTTATTTGGACTAAATTATTTCATTAAGGCCCCCAACTAGGGTTTCTTTTATTATGCTATCTAAAATTTGTGATACAAACCTTAGTGGTTTTCCAATCTTGTCATGTCCTCTAATATTTGAGATGTTCGGCTTATTTAAGTGACTATATAAGATGTGACCTATTCCACTTATTTGATCTCCTTTCTCTACTAACTACTTTAATCAGTTCAGGCAACAAACTAAGTTTATATTAGTGAATCGCGTATCTCCTATGCAACTATTTGGGTGGTGGAATGGGATAGTTGAGGATCGTTATATATAAGTGTGTAATTTGGAATGGGTTAGTTGAGGGTTTTTATATATAAGTGTGTAATTTGGAATTAGTTGAGGGTCATTTTTTATAAGTGTGTAATTTGGAATTTTTAATTTTTCGTACGATACAATGTGCCATACTATCTAAAAGTTTTTATTTTTTATTTGTTTTTTTTGTTTTTGTCATGTGTCATGTACTGGGATATATTCTCGATGAAATTAATAGATCCCCTGGATATATTGGAGGATAATGATTAAGTTAATTATGTATTGCGATTAGCATGGTGTCATGTATGTGGAAAACCTAGTTGTTGAGATGAGTACAAATGTAATATTGATGATGTATTAGTTTTAGTTTGATAAGATATTATAAAACAATTTTTCAATAGTTTGTGCATGTATAAATATGTGTATGAATGAATATAAAAATGTCTAAACATTTTTTTCCAATCTAGGATGAGCCTAGTCCATGCCCATCCCCAATATGGTATGGGAGAATGATCTATCCACAAGTAGGATGCTTACACCAAGTTTGTTGGAGGCTCAATCAATCCTAAACACCCCTTTGGGAAGTGAAATTATCCCCACAAGTGTATTACACCATGAAACCCTCCCCATGAGATTTGAATGCAAGATTTGATGGGGAATAAACCCCACACAAACTAATTGACATGGACCTCATGGATAAAAAAAATATATAATTATTTGTATCCATCTCTTTATGATCCATTGCTACATATTTATTTAATTGTCATGGTATTAGAGATAGAATAGGATTAGCTCCCTCAAAGAAGTGTCCATGAATATGAGAGCATGAGCAT
>LPNX010915663.1:176230-280186 GCA_001517045.1 Pseudotsuga menziesii | reverse complement strand
AAACTCCTCTTAACCGCAACACTAACACCCTCTGTGATTTGGATTGCTGTACCAGGTGCAGGATGTGTCTCTTCATCGAACTTTGACTCGTCAGTAAACTGAAGTAAATTAGCCATTTTAGCTAACCCCTCAACAGCTTGATGTTCAAATGGATTATTCCTGTTAGCTTGTTTTCTCAATGAGATCACTTGGTGGAGGTCGTAATTCACATTTGGTTCTTTCATAAAATCCATATTTTCCAGCGACTTTTCTACAAAAACCAAGGCACCCTTGCTTTTAAAAATGAAGGTGCCAACCTTAAACAGAAACTTGATGTTCGAAGACTTCTTGAAAGCACAAAAATGTTCCTCCTTGGACAGCTATCTCTGTCTCATGAATTCCAATGCGAAGATTCTCGGGGTCAAGAAAGAAGGTAGCCTATAAGGTTGACCAGTGAAGTCATATATTCTCAACACGGTGTAATCTCTATACAAAAACCAGTCTCCAACCCGATCCTCTGGTGAATACTGCATTAAGCTCCTCATTTCATCCAGGACACGGGGTAATTCTTCATTGAACAGCATTTTGTACATCTCAGACATGATCGAATTGGCAAATTCGAACATGCTGATTTGTTTTGGTAAATCAGAAGAGCACAGAGTACTCGGAAACTTCAACTCAAAGATATTGGAACATATTAGCATATTAAGCAAATAAGTCTGGAACCTGAAAAACCGGACCTTGGGGAAATCGCTTAGCTAAAGATGAATTGCTTCAACCAGGTATTCGTCTAAATTAAAAACTGGGGTTGACTGAGATTCAGAAACAGGGGAACTCATTCTCAACAAAAATCCGAGAACGACCTCGCCCACACGACAATCCTCATCTAGGCCTAGTACTTGACACACCAAAGAAATGACCAATTGAACTTCACTCTTGAAAATATGTACAGGGTAGGGCATGAATACACCATCTAAAGACTGACCATCCTTTAAAACACTTGACAAGAATTTACAGCGGGTTTCGGCTTCGCACTTCTTGTACAATTCGACTAGGATTGACTCATTTATCACTTCACGACTATCTGGGTAATTTTCCGGCAAACTAAGGATTTCTCGGATGATCGTAGCATCGACTCTACACAATACTTTGGACGCAGACCGACTGACAATAATTCTTTGAGATGGAGAATAATTCACAGCACACCACTCTGCGAACTCTGGTGAATGGAGGGTTTGCTCAATGGCGAAATAGTACAAGAAAGACTTGCACACATTCAACACATCGTTCCCTCACGAATGGTAATTCCATAATCTCTCTTTTCTAACAGATACGCTTTCCACAGAGAGGAAGGGGTCGCATACATTCCTATCCCTGTCTACTAAGAAATCTTCTCTATCATCAACGACCTGAGCCGACATTTGAGCTTCTTTTCCCTGGTCCATTACTGAATTTCACACCGGTAACTTTGAGAAGGGGAATTACAGAGTTACTGGGTTTCAGTTTTACCTGGTTTACTGTGGAGGCGTGTGCCCGGAGCATGTCTGTACCTGACGAATAGAAGTTGGGCACTGCTAAACGGAAGCCGACAGATAGACCAGTCCTTTTCGCCCGTTCCCAATGAATAAAATAACAATGATGTGGGTCAACGTTACTTTTATAGGCCGCTTTTATCCCTGGAGCCTACCACAATTCGCCACGTGGATGATCATTTACTTACCGCAACCACCATCTACTATCAGCCGCGTGTCTTTCTCCTCCGGATTCACTACCAACCGTTGATCTATTCTTTGCAATTTTTTGGCCCTCGGATCGCATGCCACGTATCTTTTTCCGCCAGGAATCTTGGCGATAAACACCGTGCAAGTCTCCCTCCCGGAATCGCTCATGACCGTAGATGTGACGTATTTCCCCCTTCACCATCGAATCAAACGCCACGTCCCACATTCTGCTGAGCCCTTTGACTTTAACCATCATGCAACTCTGAGTGCCGGAATCATCCACATCCGTCGATCTGACATACCTTTACCGGTGGGCCGTTGGATCATGTAGCGTGTACCAAATTCCGCTGGGATCCTTCGCTTCAACCTTTGAGCAACTTTGATCAGTGGAATTATTCCCAGCCATCGATGCGATATGCCTTTAACCACGCACCGTCGGATCATCCGCCACATACCCGATTCCGCCGGGCAATTCGAGATTATCTACCGTGCACGTTCATCTTTCGGAATCCTTTCCAGCCGTTGATGTGATTTCCCAGCATTTGTCAGCTATCAGATCTGTCGACATCTCCCAATTTCACTGGCAGCCTTGTACTTATCTCTCGTGCAATTTCACCCCCCAGAAACCATAATGGCCATAGATCCACTTCGCCTCTGATCCTCGGCCGTTGGATTAACCACCACACACACATTCCGTTGGACGCTTTCAGCTTATCTGCCATGCAGGTTCCGGTTATGGAGGGAATACCAGTCATTGATTTGCTCTCCTCTTTCATCACGGCCTAGGATCTTTACTAACTTGGCCGATATTTTGGTTATCATTCCACCTTTACATTATATCCTTAAACCAAAGTATTTAAACAACATAATATTACCTCCACCACGGTCTTATTTCTTCTTTGCTAAATATAGGTGTTAACAGCTGGCTCTATCTGGGGATGATATCCTCCCTGCGAGGTATCAAAGAACTCGTAGACCAGGTGCCTGCTTTTTGACTTTGCATAATAACTCCCAAAAACCCATCTTTTGTTTTTGTAAATATATCATTTTTATATATTTGTAGAAAAGGGATGATAGGCATCCTAAACCTTGGGGCTTTCACTGCAAGCTCCAAATACCTTTGTCTTACCATTTCTTATTGGCCTGTAAAAGAAAAATATGTACAGTCTATAATACAAGTTTTACCTTCCTTTCCTAGGATAGGTAATGCTTCAGATACCTCCCATTGATAGGGTTGCTCTCAAGAGGAACCCCATTTGTATATTCCAGCAAAAATGCATTCTGCCCTCTGTACCCAGCAACAACATAAGGTCCAACCCACATAGGATCAAATTTTCCATGCTTTTCTTCATTAGGAGCATCCCACTTCAGAACCAGGTCATCGATCTGAAACTGTTCCTCTTTGACTCTTCTGTCAAAAGTACTTTTCATTTTCTCTTGATGTGACTGCACTTTATCATAGGCCTTATATCTTCATTCTTCTAGTTCAATGATCTGATTTATCCTCCGCTGTATGTGGTTTGGTTCTTCTTGCTGATCTTGGAAATATCTCATAACTGGGACCCCTAATGATGCCGGAAAAATCACTTCGGCTCCATATACCAGTTGGAAAGGAGACATGCCGATTGCCCTTTTAGTGCTAATCCTGTCGGCCCATAGAGCATATTTGATTTTGGTGTGCCAGGATCTCTTGTTGTCCTCCAATAGCTTTTTGATGATCCTTACTAGACTTTTGTTTGAGGATTCGGCCAACCCATTCCCCTGAGGATAATAGGCTGTCGAATGATTTAGACTTATGTGATACTTATGACAAAAAATTATCATTTTCATGGACTTGAAAGCAGCGGCATTGTCTGTTACTATCCTTTTTGGACACCCGAACCGAGCCAATATATTCTCTTCAAGAAAATCCATGATCACATTTTCAGTGGCCCTCCTGCTAGGAATTGCTTCTATCCATTTGGTAAAATAGTCTGTAGCTGTCAAAATCCACCTGTGCTGTCCTGATGAATTAGGGTTTATTTCACCAATAAAATCCAAACCCCATTGCTGGAAAGGAGCTTCTACTGTGATTGGATTCAAAGGGAGAGGCAACACTTTTCTCTTACCGTCAAAAATTTGGCATTGATGACATTTGTTGGTTTCTTTATATACATCTGAAAATAATGTAGGCCAATAGTATCCAGCTCTCAGGATTTTGTTTGCAGTCACCTTCCAAGAATGATGTCCTCTGCAGTCTCCCTTGTGAAATTCTCTTGAAATTTGCTGAGCCCCATCTTCCAGAAGACAATTTAGCAGAACCCCTCTAGGGTCCTTCCAATAAAGATATTTATTAATGATACAAAATTTAGCAGATTTCAACTTCACAGACCTTGCTCTTGATTTACTTAACCCTTCTGGTGCCTACAAATTTCGGAGGACATACACAATATCAGAATACCATGGGGTGGTCAGAAAGTCAGCCATCACTTCTACATCCAGTTGGTCAGACTGGTGAGTCAAAAAATTGATCTGTAAAGATTCACAATTTGATTTTGTCATCATCTTTGCCAACCCCTGTCCTTTAACCAGCTTCGTGGGTTTTATTTCTATGTCATATTCTAATAATGTAGCTATCCATTTCGCTCTCCTGCCTTCTGGATCTGGCTGAGTCAAAATTGCTTTTACTGCAGCAGTCGGAACATGTGCCATTATATGTGAATGCAAGACATATACTCTGAAATCCTTTAATGCTTTAACTAAAGCATATGCTTTCTTTTCCATGATGTCATATTTCAATTCTCCATCTCGAAGTATTTTACTGAAAAAAGCTATAGGTTGTTCCTGGTTCTCATCATTTTTCTGTAATAATACGGCTGCTATAGTATGTTCCGAAGCATATGAGAATATTGAGAATTATTTGGCAAAATTTGGACTTACCAAAACAGGTGCTTCTAAAATTGCTTTCTTGATTTCCCAAACTGACTCCTTAAGCTTCTGCATTCCACTTTATTTCATGACCCTTTCTCAACATATTAGTAATATTTATCAAAATCTTAGCGAAGCTAGGTACAAATATCCTCAGGAAATTTACCTGTCCCAGAAATGACTGTACCTCCTTTTTGCTTCTGGGTTCTCCCACTTTCAGGATTGCACTTACTCTCTCAGGATCAATCTTTATGCCATCTTTGGATATTATATGGCCTAGCAGCTTTCCTTCCTCTAATGCAAAATTAGATTTCTTAGGATTTAGAGATATACCATATTTCCTACACTTCATGAAAACCTTCTCAAGATGGTGCAAATGTTCTTTGTCAGACTTAGATTAGACTGTGATATCGTCCATGTAGATCACCACGAAAGCTCCAATTTCCCCTGCAAAAGCGATGTCCATAGCTCGCTGGAAAGTGGCTCCTGCATTCATTAAACCAAAAGGCATCTTTGCATACATAAAAGTGCCCCATGGTGTAGTAAAGGCAGTCTTCTCCTGATATTCTGGTAACACTTTGATATGGTTATACCCATAAAATCCATCCAGCATCGAAATCCTTTCAACCCCCACCACTTGCTGCAGCATGTGATCCATCTTAGGTAGAGGATAGTTGTCTTTCATGGAGACCTTGTTCAAATTGAGAAAATCTATGCACAGTCTTATCTCTCCATTCTTCTTTCTGACGGGGACCAAATTAGCAACCCACTTAGAAAATCTGAGTGTTACTATGATCTTGGCATCAAATAACTTCTTTATTTCCTTCTCGATGACAGGGAGCAATTTAGGGTTGATCCTCCTGAGCTTCTGTTTAAAAGGCTTCTCTCCAGGCTTTATAGGAATAGTGTGATGTATGATAGATGTATCATATTCTTTGAGGTCTTCATAACTCCAAGCAAACACATCTGTGTACCTTTTCATCAACTCCACATATTCCCTTTTCTCCCTTTCAGGCAGCTTCTTGGACAGTTTTATGATTTTAGGATTTTCCTCAGTGCCAATATTTTTATCTTCAACTGCATCACCAACCGGTTTCACTTTGGGATTCTTCGCAACATCATTCTGATCACAGAGCCTTTCTAACGGGATCAGGCCTCTTGCTATAAAATTATTTTTCAGTTGGATGATATCCTTACCTCCCAAGGTTTTCCTTAACTTTTCAGCCTCTTCTTCTGATTCAACCATTTCGTCATCTTCAGGGGTCCTAGCATTACCATTTTCATTTTCAACATGAGTATTCACAAATTCTCCTGACAACTCTAGAAATATTTGGATCTGCATATCATCTTCGAAAACCTGCCAGTATTTGTAATTGTCAGGGATAGAAGGTCTGTTCAAAATCTCCACCTGGTATTCCTTTTGACTGGTCATTGGGGTCTCAAATTTTCCAGCGGATACTGCTAAGGAATCAACCACCATATTGTCAACCCTGGGAACCACTTGAATTGTATGCTCTGTAAATAAATTTCCAAGCATATCCCATACTTCATTTCTGTAATCCCTCATCCGAGGATGCTTGGTTTGATAACTCTCATTTACCTGGTTTATCACCAACTCCGAATCTCCCAAGATCTTGACCCTCTGAGCCCCCAGATCTTTCAAAGCATGTAACCCCAATAACAGGGCCTCATACTCTGCTACATTATTAGTGCATTCAAACAACAATTTGTATGACAAAGCTTTGAAATCATGAATAGGAGAAATGATGTAGACACCAGCCCCAGCACCAACCTTTGCAACAGATCCATCGAAATACATGATCCACTAGCCTTCTTTTTTTGTTTTGCTTCCAGAGCTTGTTGTTCCAAAACTTCTTTTTCTTTATTCTCCTCGGATTTCTCCTGTTCTTCAGATTTCTTTTGCAATGCAGCTTCTAAATCATGTGGGACAGCATCATTAAAGAAAATGGAAGATCCCAAATCAGTATCAACAGCATATATATGATGAACTTTGGGCTTATCTTGACTGCTAACCACATAAGGAGTCCTCTTTTCACTATACAACCTTCTTCTCCCATCTGGAACTGGAATGGTAGCATATGACATATCCATCTGCAAGCTACCTTTCATCTTGGAAGTCCAAGATCTTGACAGCAATACCCCAAATTTGGGTGGGATGTCTACCACTACTACATCCATGACTATGGTCTTAGAAGGAAGTTTTGTTCAGGGTTACCACCATGTCCTTGATTAGTCCTAGGCATTTTACCCTTTTGGAATCAAAGGAGTATAGATCTTTAGGGCCTTGTTACCTCCAATCCTAAACTTTCTACCTCCTTTGGGCATCAGATTGTGTGATGCCCCAGAATCCAACATGGCATTGTGGACCACTTTGTCAAGCACATTTAGAATTAAATAGAAAGGAGGCACCTCTTCACCTTCTAAATCTTCAGCTTTTGATCCAAATGAAATAGCAGGATTATCATCATTCAAATTTAAAATGTCAGACTGCCCTTTACCTTGGTCTTTGACCATTTTTGAGATAGTATCTCTGTATTTAGTGTTTCTCAATAACTCATTAAATGGAACAGAGATTTTTAGTTTAGACAACTCATTTTGTAGGTTAGAACCAACACTAATCTTTTCCACCTCAACCAGAGTCACCTTTTTTATTATTTTATCCCTTTGTACATCATTGTCAACCTCTCTACTCACAAAGGGCTCTTTTGGTATTTCCTTCCCCTTTTCTCCATTCAAAGAACTAGAGGAAGGCTGATTTGGGTTCGCTTTCCCTTTATTTATAGGTACATCTCTATTTCTTAGTCTCATTTTCCTTTGAACATCATCCATTGCATGTAAATAACCCCTCTGATACAGTTCATTTTCAAATTCTTCATTTACATCTTACTGCGCAAACATATTATGCTCCTCTTCAGTAAGATATATTTTCAGAATCCTGCTCTCCAAACAGATGAATCTCATTTTCAGGGGGATCTTCTTCATCACCAACATAATTTTCAGGAAAAGGTGGGCGGATGGGTAGTTCTTCTTGGTTTCTTGGATTCCTCTGGTCTCTCTGTCTATTTTGGGGGGGGATAGGGGGATTTGGTCTTCTGAAGTTTGGATTCCTGATCTGGGGATCCCCTTGCTCTCTATTGAAAGGCCTACCATCCATGGTTAACTTATCCATCAACTTCTCCATTGTCTTCAGCATTATCTCAAAATTAACATCTGCAGAAGAAGATGAAGTAGAAGGTACATTTTATTCTTTTCTCCTCCTATCCATATCTCTATGCTTGATCTTTCCACTAGCCATCATGTTAGCTTCCAC
Source organism: Pseudotsuga menziesii (assembly GCA_001517045.1). Lineage (NCBI taxonomy): Eukaryota > Viridiplantae > Streptophyta > Pinopsida > Pinales > Pinaceae > Pseudotsuga > Pseudotsuga menziesii. Next base: position 272,248 of record LPNX010915663.1, on the reverse strand, counting down.
TTCTAGGGAATCAGTAAACATGGCAGCAAGAGTTGCCGATTTCCTCTCTCGCAAGGAGAATGCAAAATCATTATCAAAAGCTCCAGCATAGTGCAATTTAGCAGCTGCAGGAGAAGGCTTTATATCTTCCGGGATAGAGTTATAAGCCCTCATGAATCTACTTGAGAATTCATGAACAAACTCAAAACCCCCTTTCTTAAGACCATTATACTGAGATAAAAGCTACAGAGGATTCAGTTTATCATCCCATCTATCCAAAAATGCATTCTGAAAAGCCTGAAAATTCACAATAGACCCAGGTGGAAGGTCCTTAAACCACTTTTTTGCCTCCCCAGACAAACTTTGGGCAAATAACTGCATTTTGACATCAGGATAGTCTACTTCCTCCAAGTCAATGAAGTCTTCAAACTTGGCAACATGTTGTTTTGCGGTTATATCCCCTTCCCCATCAAATAAAGATATCCTCTGAGAATAATTTTGGGGGAGATCATGTAACGCAGCAGGGAGACGCAAAGGGGCAAATCTGGCAGCCATTGGTCTGGGTGGGTTCACAGGAACTGCAGTGCTTTGAGAATGCTCGGAGGTGGTTGTTTCAGCTTTGGAGGTTTGTCGTAAGTATTTCCAGAGGGAATCTAACAAATAGGACTCTAACTTACTAGGATTGGGCTTAATATTTTTGAGGTTGGATTCAGACCTAGCTCTCAACCTACAAGGATTGGACTCAGCATTTTTTAGGTCGGGTTCATATCTAGTCCTCAATGGTGTCTGCGCAATATTGAATTCCCATGCTGGATTAATATGAGAATCTGGTGGTGATGATGGGCCGAACAAAGGGAAATCTACCTTCTCATTATTCTTTCTTTTAAACAACTTTTCTGGATTCTCAAAACTTTTCAAAATTTCGGTATCAGAGTTACCTCATGTGTGTCTTCTTGAAGCCAGAATGTCGTTCTTGAATTCTAAAAAAATTTCACAGTGAAGTCGCCAGGGCAAATCCACAACCTTCTTTTCTTTTCAAAATTCCTGTTTTCCCACAAAAATCTCTCTTGATCTTTGTCATTCTCCCGTGGCAGATATGCACTTTCATCCCCGGCAATAGCGCTAGTTTGTTAGCACTCAGAATGTACCCAGGTTGTAAAAGGTACAGCCCGAGGTAACAGCAAAACCACTTTAGGAAGAAATTGGTATTTTCTTCCAGAGAGAGATCTCTCAATACAAATCTTACAAGACCAGATGGTAAACAATATTTAAAGATTTATTTGTTCGGTTGAAACAATCACATATCCATTGGGCATGGAGTCATATACATATAAAAAATCACAAAGATGTATACACAAGACTTATCAAAGCCAAGATAATCACATAATTGCAGTCATTCCATTTATCAGGGTGAAATAGAAAGGGCGAGGGAACAGCCCATCAATACAGAGCGTCTAAGACGAATTCCATATCAACTTTAGTAGAAAAAATCATATAATACCTAAAACGATGAATAGAGCATAAGCATATGAATTCTAATCATCAAACACTATGTTCCAGATATGAAGAAAAAACAGAATGGAGTGTTACACAGGGGAAAATACAATAACACAAAGAAAGAAAGCATGGACTGCAACATCAATGACACATGAATCTCTGAAAAAGCTCTCATGCATTCATTTTTGGTATTAAAATAAAACAGATATGTTCTCCACAAATCACTTCATTCGATGGGTTCCAACCCCCATCTCATAAAAAGATACAAATTTATAGATAAAACAATAAGTCTGCCCCCAGTAGATCAATAACAGAATGATCGGTGTAAATTAGAGTTTGTAACTGAATTCCTACACCACTAGGAGGTTGTTACAACTCCATTCCTAACAGATCACTAAGTACAAAACAATTGGATAACAAAATTTCGGCCAACCGTTCCACATCTTTGTCCCAACAACTCCACATCTTTGCCCCAACAGCTCCACGTCTTTTCCCCCATCAGCTCCACGTCTTTTCCCCCATCAGCTCCACGTCTTTTCCCCATCAGCTCTTCAGCACCTAACACCTGTTCCTAGGGGGAAAGAATATACTTTGTTTTCCCAAACCGCTCTACAGCTTTCCACTGCTCCGAACTTGGGGTGTCACACTCCATCATCTCTCGAATAGCTACCTCAAGCTCCATATATGCTTCATAATATTTCTTGGGCAATCTAGCTCTGATAACGAAAAACTTCTACAGGACTTCGAAATCTTCTGTTAACATGTCTACAATGGTTTGCCCTGTCAGGTTCTTCTCCAAGCTATTAAATTTTGAGTGGTCCATGCGAGCTCGGACAGGCAGGTGATGATAATGTTCAAGCGGGAGCATCCTACCTTCTTCTTCCTAGAAGGACGGCAGTCCATCTTCGAACAACTCTTTAAACTCTTGTTTGAACTTAGTGACCCGCACAAGCAGTTATTTTGACTTATCTTGGACAATCTTCATTAAATGGTGTTTGTGGATGATCTTCTTCGCCGACAGCACTATTGAGATTCTATCCTTTATGCCCATGTCGTGCAGCTTTTGGTATGTCAGTGAATTCAGAAAATTTAATGTATTCTGAGCTGTAGTGAGGGGTCTTCTTGCCATGTGTTCATTCACTAGTTTCAGTCTTTATTGGGATGACTCTGTCAGTATACACAAATCATCAATAAAACTCAAGTAATGCCGGAACTTGGTAATCTCTATAGTCACGGTATCCCAAATAACTCCCAATGCATTTTTCTTTTAGCTCTTCGAGATTTTTCTGTAATTGACTCTTGTCCTACAAGATCTGTTTTCTGCTTTCACTTATCTTGGTTAATTCGGCCTTTACTTTTTCATTCTCGGCTTTCAAATCCTTAATAGCTTCCTCCTTCAAACTCACTTGGGACATAGACACCAACAGGTCATCTGCAGAAAAATCAGCTAATGGCTTCTGGATGTTTACAATAGATAAGTCATCACCAGTAGGGGTTTGGCTCATTAGCTCTTCCATAATCTCCTTTTCCTCAGTCTGATATTTCTTCATCACAGAGATTTGGGATAGCAGCTCCTCCCTCTCGGTCTCCCACCTATCCTTTTCCTCTCGCAGATCTCCAACCTTTCCTTTGTATTCCATCATCTCCTGATGGATTTTATCTTTCTCCTCCTGGAGAGCTAGCAATTCAGCTGATTGGACATGTTCTGAGCCTGGTATCTTCAACTTCTTCTTCAAAACCTGGAGCGCATTATCTTTCTCTTCCAGCAACTTCTTGACAGCCTGGGTATTGTCTGAGCTAGCAATGTCCGCATGCAGTTTTCTGATCTGAATAACATTTGCCTTATTTTCCACTTTCTCATGCTTTAACTAGACTTCCAATTTGTCCACCAACACCTGTAATTTGTTTATCCTCACCATGGCCTGCAGTAAATCTGAATAGAGGATGTCACTGGTTTGTTTATGCAGTTGAATCTTGTCTGGGGTGCTGATTTTGTCCAGCCTGACTTCTATCTCAGACATCCTCTTTTCATTCACTATGGCCATCTTAAAAGTATTTTTCTCAGCATCTCTAGCCGAAACTAGAGATGTTTTTGAACTGTACAATTTTCTTACCCTCGGGAGCATACTTCTCGTTTCCTCTAGGGACTGCTTCCTCTTTTCCATGTATCTTGCCTTGAGCTCTTCTCTTGACTTAAATAAGGGGTTGGGTTCTGGACTGTCTACACCACATTCTAAACATTTAAAGGAGAATTGATTGACTTGCACGGTCTTCATGGGGACTAAGGCAGCTTTTTTGAAAACATCAGACACGTCTTCATCTACAGTCTCACCTCCTCCAAGAAGCCTTGCCTTTTTATGGGGCGCCTCTTCGTCCACTTCCATACTCTCAGCATCGGACAAACTCCTCTTAACCGCAACACTAACACCCTCTGTGATTTGGATTGTTGTACCAGGTGCAGGATGTGTCTCTTCATCGGACTTTGACTCATCAGTAAACTGCAATAAATTAGCCATTTCAGCTAACCCCTCAACAGCTTGATGTTCAAATGGCTTATTCCTGTTAGCTTGTTTTCTCAATGAGATCACTTGGCGGGGGTCGTAATTCACATTTGGTTCTTTCATAAAATCCATATTTTCCAGCGACTTTTCTACAAAAACCAAGGCACCCTTACTTTTAAAAATGAAGGTGCCAACCTTAAAAAGAAACTTGATGTTTGAAGACTTCTTGAAAGCACAAAAATGTTCCTCCTCAGACAGCAATCTCTGTCTCATGAATTCCAATGCGAAGATTCTCGGGGTCAAGAAAGAAGGTATCCTATAAGGCTGACCAGTGAAGCCATATATTCTCAACACGGTATAATCTTTGTACAAAAACCAGTCTCTAACCTGATCCTCTGGTGAAGACTGCATTAAGCTCCTCATTTCATCCAGGACATGGGGTAATTATTCATTGAATAGCATTTTGTACATCTCAGACATGATCGAATTGGCAAATTCGAACATGCTGATTTGTTTTGGTAAATCAGAAGAGCACAGAGTACTCGAAAACTTCAACTCATAGATATTGGAACATATTAGCATATTAAGCAAATAAGTCTGGAACCTGAAAAACAGGACCTTGGGGAACTCGCTTAACTGAAGATGAATTGCTTCAGCCAGGTATTCGTCTAAGTTAAAAACTGGGGTTGACTGAGACTCAGAAACAGGGGAACTCATTCTCAACAAAAATCCGAGAACGACCTCGCCCACACGACAATCCTCATCTAGGCCTAGTACTTGACACACGAAAGAAATGACCAATTGAACTTCACTCTTGAAAATATGTACAGGGTAGGGCATGAATACACCATCTAAAGACTGACCATCCTTTAAAACACTTGACAGGAATTTACAGCGGGTTTCGGCTTCGCACTTCTTGTACAATTCGACTAGGATTGACTCATTTATCACTTCACGACTATCTGGGTAATTTTCCGGCAAACTAAGGATTTCTAGGATGACCATAGCATCGAATATACACAATACTTTGGATGCAGACCGACTGACAATAATTCTTTGAGACGGAGAATAATTCACAGCACACCACTCTGTGAACTCTGGGAAATGGAGGGTTTCCTCAATGGAGAAATAGTACAAGAAATACTTGCACACGTTCAACACATCGTTCCCTCGTGAATGGTAATGCCATAATCTCTCTTTGCTAACAGACACGCTTTCCACAAAGAGGAAGGGGTCGCATACATTCCTATCCCTGTCTACTAAGAAATCTTCTCTATCATCTACGACTTGACTCGACATTTGAGCTTATTTTCCCTGGTCCATTACTGAATTTCACACTGGTAACTTTGAGAAGGGGAATTACAGAGTTACTGGGTTTCATTTTTACCTAGTTTACTATGGAGGCGTGTGCCCGGAGCGTGTCTGCACCTGACGAATAGAAGCTGGGCACTGGCAAACGGAAGCTGACAGATAGACCAGTCCTTTTCGCCCATTCCCAACAAATAAAATAACAATGATGTGGGTCAACGTTACTTTTATAGGACGCTTTTATCCCTGGAGCCTACCACAATTCGCCACGTGGATGATCATTTACTTACCGCAACCACCATCTACTATCAGCCGCGCGTCTTCCTCCTCCGGATTCACTACCAACCGTTGATCTATTCTTTGCAATTTTCTGGCCCTTGGATCACATGCCACGTATCTTTTTCCGTCGGGTGTCTTGGCGATAAACACCGTGCAAGTCTCCCTCCCGGAATCGCTCATGACCGTAGATGTGACATACTTCCCCCTTCACCGTCGGATCAAACGCCACGTCCCACATTCCGCTGAGCCCTTTGACTTTTACCATCGTGCAACTCTGAGTCCCGGAATCATCCACATCTGTCGATCTGACATACCTTTACCGGTGGGCCGTTGGATCATGTGGCGTTTACCAAATTCCGTTGGGCTCCTTCGCTTTAACCTTCGAGCAACTTTGATCAGCGGAATTATTCCCAGCCGTCGATGTGATATGCCTTTAACCACGCACCGTCGGATCATCCGCCACGTACCCGATTTCGTCGGGAAATTCAGGATTATCTTCCGTGCACGTTCATCTTCCGAAATCCTTTCCATCCGTTGATGTGATTGCCCAGCATTTTTCATTCGTCAGATCTATCGACATCTCCCAATTTCGCTGGCAGCCTCGGACTTATCTCTCGCACAATTTCACCCCCCGGAAACCATAATGGCCGTCGATCCACTTCGCCTTTGATCCTCGGCCGTCGGATTAACCACCACACACACATTCCGCTGGACGCTTTCGTCTTATCCGCCGTGCAGGTTCCGGTTACAGAGGGAATACCAGCCATTGATTTTCTCTCCTCTTTCATCACGTCCTAGGATCTTTACTAACTTGGCCGATATTTTGGTTATCATTCCACCTTTACATTATATCCTTAAACCAAAGTATTTAAACAACATAATATTACCTCCACCACGGTCTTATTTCTGCTTTGCTAAATACAGGTGTTAACAGAATGGAGGGCTCAGATATGGTGCAGGGATTTGGAATCCCAAGGTGTCAGTGATAACCAGCTTGCAAGAGTAAACCTTCTTTATTTCAGTAAATATTGAGTACTTCATTTAGAATATAGTTAAAGCTTTAGGTAAATGGGTGGATTAGATATCATATGATTCTGACTGTTGTTAACTTGCACACAGGATATGAAACACTACTTTGACACTACCAGAATGACTTCATTCCAATGGTCCCCAAGAGTTGAAGTGATAACTTGCCATATGCTATGTAAACACCCTGTTTATCCGCCTTCAATTCTGCTTTGTTATTATTTATCTTGATATGTGATTTCTATTTTGCTACTATGAAGTTCTAGGTTTAAATTTAAGTCTATGTTTATTGCAGCTTATACATTTTTCTATTGTCATGGTTTACCAGTTCACAATTTCACTAACAACAATCCAGGTATCCAGATCCACTCTCAAGATGACCTTTCCCTAAGTGGGGTGAATGGGAAAAAATCCCATTAATTTGCTTCTATGTGTCATGAAGAAAAGAAAGACCTTACCCCTGTGGGTCTCAAATATGCACTGGAACATAATTTGGGCAATGTGGGCTTATTGTAGTAGTATTAGTGATATTCCCTTGCCAATGTCCCTAGATTTAAACCTTGGATAGACATAAACCACCATACGCTTAGAAAATTTATATGTTTGGAAAATTGGTCTTATTAGAAGATGATCTAGTCAAACATTTTATTTTCAATATTTGGAATTTTATTGGTTAAATGGTTTAGGATGACTCCTGTATCATGAAATAATGGGGTCAGCCAAAGATTATAATTCCTGTAGTGAGAAAAATTGGAGAAGTTTAAGTACCAGCACAAACTCATCTAAAACCTAGTCCTGGTTTCCCCTCCAAGTTGCAAAGCTTGAAGTTTCATACAATGAATTCCAATACTTAATATGTTGGCATTTGTGTGAATATGAGATATACATCCTTGAGATTTGCGGCCTCATGTTGCATATTATACCTTCATTAGATCTTGGTTTAGATGAGTATGTGCATTTTCCATATTCAATGCACCCAAGGCATCGTCTGGATTCGATGTACTATTACATAAAGTAGTGATAGGTTTCCCATCATTAGAGGAAATTTTGGGTCTAAAATGGGCCTTATAAGAAAATGAGCCAACAATAAATTATTGTTAGTTGGAATTCAAGAACCAATATAATTTCAATCAAATGAGTCAACCATAATGGTTGATTTGACATATTTGTCATAAAAATTACTATTTTTTTGTTCGTATTTTCAACATATCTCCATGTGTTTTTACTCATATTTCTAGTAGGAGGGCTTGTTGGATGCATAATTAAATTCCACATCCAACGAGTACCCACACTACATATTTTTGATCTTCCCTGCTACCCAAAAAACAAGAAATGCCTGAAAAAACGTGATGATGGCATCATCATCACATTTTTTCAGGTATTTCTTGTTTTTTGGGTAGAGGGGTAGATCAAAAGTATGCGGTGTGGGTACTTCTTAGATGCAAAATTTAATTCCACATCCAACGAGCCTTGGCAGTCGAAATTTGAATAAAAAACACAAAGAGATATGTTGAAAATACAAACAAAAATAGTAGTTTTTTTCTTTCTTCCTCCAAAATTAATAGATATTATTTTATTATTTTCCTTAGGAGGTCCATTTTAGACCTCAAATTTCCTCTCATGCTCCACTCAAGCTACATGAGAACCTCAAATCTCTTGGTGCAAAATTTATCTGTTTTATTACCTAGTAGAGAAATCATTAAAATGCAGTCCAGTTTAGACTTTAGGATGGATTTTTAAGGTGGAATAAAGAAGGGTTACAAAATAATCAAAGATCCTATTTACAGATTTTGAGCAAGGGAAGATCACAATTTCAGGGGTTTCATTCAGTGTTACACTAGGATGCATTCCCCAGGGTCAGATATGCACCCCACTCACTCGCCACGGCCTAGGGACTTGGGGGTCCTAGAGAAATTTTTCTCCTCGTCCCCAATTTGGTTAAACTTGAGGAAAATAAGGGGGGAGCTCATCCCCCTATTTTGAAGTATGCACCAATGAAGTGGGGGGATCCTAGGCATTCTAGTGGTAATGGTAATATTAAATTCTTAGTAGTATTTTCCCTATCTTTTGTTTTCTCTCATTTTACTTAAATTTTTAACATTACCATTAATTTATTCATTTTTATCCACATTTCAGTAAATTATATCAAAAGGAAATCTGTGGTAGGAGTTTTTGAGAGTGGTTCCAACCTCATTGGAGTTCATATGCAAAAATCAGTATTTTAGATCCCATTCAGAATTTAATAGACTTCACAGTTTTTGGGATTTTAGGATTGCAATGTTTCCACTATATCTTTTCATGTATGAGGTTAAGGGATTGTCATTTAGTCAAGCACATCAACCCCTCTATGTACCTTGATGTTGGTGGTGTTGAACCTTAATAAATTTGTATCCTTTAGTCAATAAAAATCACTTATTAAGCATGGGGAGTTTTTTCTAATTCTACCTTATTTTAATGCTTGGTTTATAAAGCTTCATAAAAATTGTAGGGTGGTGAGAAATGTCCTTCGAGGATTAACTTCGAGATTCAAGGTAGAGTCATGGCCTAAAAGCCTAGAGGAGAGGGACACATGGTGCTATTGATGAATATGATCCCAATATAGGATTAATTCACTCTTGCATAATTGTATGTTGGACTTGAAATCCTCAAATAAAGTGATTCCCTCTTGAATCATGAAGAAATAGGGTCCTTGGGTCACATTTCCCCATTATAACATCTATGCCATGGATTCACACAATATAAAAGTGTATTGAATCATTGAAGAATTAGATTGTATTTATAGGGAGCTAGTTAACTTGTATTTACACGCAATGAATTTTTATTCCCGAGATTTATATTTTTTATAATTTTTATGACCCCTTTGTCCCCCTCGAATTTCCCAAAAATTTGGTGGTGGTATCCATACATCCCCAATGTGCATTTCCCATGTCCTAGAAACTTGGGGGAACATTGGCTTCATTTTCTCTTTCAATAATTCCATTTTCAAAACTAGGCAGAGGCAATGACCTAAATGAAAAATCCCAAGGCTGCACAAAAGCTGCAGAATACTTCAGACTGTGAACAGGTTGTGCTACATGAGCATATACTTGGGAGCTAATCTAAGAACATAGGAGAATGACTCATAAATACCATGGAAACCCCAAGAAAGGGATACTTTATTGTCTAAAATGTCCACTTCCATCTCAGGATAATCTCCAATATATCTGGAATCCTGAATCAAGACAGGATTTTAAACTGGTTTATGTGCTTCAGCCTCTAGGGAGCCTAACCTAGAAGTCTTTTTCACTTTGTTTATGGTGACCATGCAGTTAAGTTTTAAGTTAATCATATTTTCATAGCATGAAATTGTGAGAGATGCCTTCAATAAGGGATGATTCCTAAATTTGAACTTTATATCTGTGCAGATGGTCAAGAAAACACTACTCAATGGATTTAAAGTTGGCATCATAACCAATGGCCATCTGAAGGTGATATCAAAACATTGTCTCTTTGTAATGATTTGAAACTCCCGATGGATCATGATTTCTACAATTATAGTTTTCTACCAATTTTTCTTATAATCTAGTGGATTTATCAGGTTCAACGTGCAAAATTTTTGGCTTGATGAGCAGATGATTTTTTCAACGCAATTCTGGTTGGTGGAGGTACCTTAGATATAAGAATATGTGCTTTATAACTTTTTTCATTTGTGCTTTCTCTAGTTATCTTAAGTCCTCTTTGTTAACTCATAACTCATAATCTATGTTTTACTTTTACTTCCCAACCAAAACAGTAGATGAATTCCCTCAGTTATTTATTGGAGCTTTGTGAGTCTGAACATGTGACTTTTGAAATCAACATAAACTGAACCGTTCATTTTTTATCTACAGAGAAGATTAATGAAAAAAACCATAAAAGTAGATTTTTGAAAGCCTATAAGCTTGTAGGATGCACTCTTGAGCAGTCTGTCATGGTGGGAGATAACCTTAAAATAGAAATTCAGGTCTTGTATTGCAAGCTTTTCCTTATATAGAACAAAGACAAACAAATGTATCTAGCATAAATTTTTACATAAATGAGATCCATTGTTTTGATCCTTCATATGGTAGGTTTGAGGTTGATAGTTGTCTTGATCCTTTATTTTTTGTTAATTTGTGTTCTCTGGATAATGCTTTTTAATATGCATCTTTAGATTTATCATGATGGGAATCTTTCCTAATCTTTTGCCTTAAATTTGGTTTTATGTTTCACTACAAATAGCTATGTTTCTGTATTTTAGGGAAGTAAAAATGCAGGTTTTCTAGCAATGGTATGGGTCAACATTCATGGTCTAAATGATCTCCCTCTAGGAGCAACAAAACCCACTTACACTATTGGGAACATTTGTGAGCTTCCCGAGGTTCTACCCCTTTATTAACAAGACGGGTTTTCCCATTAGATTATATGTTTGTATTCATTTTTTTGCCACTGATTATCTATCCATGATTGAACTGTACTGAAAATTTGGCTCTGTTTGCAGCAGGAGTGAAACTTTCTTTCTATTTTGTTCAATCTTATACTTCTCAATTGAAATTATTTTGACAACATCTAGGAAAGAATCTTTGGAAAGGAAATAAAATCATATCACAAGTATGCAATTGAAACAATTTACAACTACTATCAATATTTATGTTTGGTTGTTTTCTATTTGTTGTATAACATTTTGGAATGTCAAATCAACATCTATGCTGCATTTCTCCCAGATGTTGTTGTATGAAGAGAAATTTGGGCATATGTTGGTGATTGACCACTATGTTCTGGTTGCAGAGGTGTTCTTGGTATAGTTATGTTGTTTTTTATATATATTATACACAAAATGTAACAATGAGTTCATATTTTAGAATGTTAAAAGAGGTGATTTCTCTAGCCAAAAATAAAGTACAACAAAGCTAGCTCTCTTTTTATTACTACAAATCACTGTTAACCAACTAAAATAAGAATACTATACTCTGGCCATTTCATTGTTAATAACAAACAACATAATATAGCAACTACATCTTTCAAACTGCAATTGATTGCAAATTTTGCTAAGGCACATGACACTTAGGAGTTGTGGTGAATTATCTGGAACATTGTAGTAATAATAGATTATTAGCTACCATGTGAAGTAAAAGATGAGAAGGTAAATTAATTTCCCCTTTCCTTGGTAATCTTTTGTTTTTGGTATTGTGTCCATGGTCATTTAAATGAAATTTATTCTATAGATAGGATACTTTTTGTCTTGTGCTCTCATGCATTTATTTAATATGGCTATACAATAGCTTTGAGTTTCACGGGCTGTTGTTTTGAATATTCTTACAAAATTTCCCATAGAAATCAACACATGTAAGTTTATCATTCAGTTCCTAGGTGTCTAATATGAAATTTATAGAATAGAATGGTGGTGACTCCACATTAAATATAAAAATATTAAGCATCTCACATGCTAGAGTTAAAATTTTTCAGTAAAGTATCAATCTTTCATTTTTCTGGGTCAAGACTATCAAGCTTTTTGAATTATTGCATAATTTGTTATATAGAAGAATCATAGCCCACCCAAAATGCAGGGATATCTGTAAAGCATTTTGTTAGGGAAAAACCTGACTAAGTATGTTTGTTTGTCAACTCCTTGGGGGTTCTACGCTTCAGGTAGGTATCTTTGTTCCGTATTTATTTTGAAATTTTAGTGAGTTTATTGACAAAGATTCTAATAAATTCATTTATAGTTTTAGCGTTGAAAAAAATGTGTAAGGCATTTGTAGTGGCATTTCAAAGAATCAAGGATACTTTTTCATGGATAAGAATCCATGGGGTTTGAATTAAAATCAATTTGAATAATTTGAGAATTCAGAAACAAAAATGGGAAAAAGAGAAGATAGGTTAGGATAGATTAAAAATAATTCCTGATGCTTTAGAGCACAAAATGCAACATGTACTAGCTGCAAATCCAATGGTGGGAAGATTTCCCGCCTTGTTGGATAAAGTGCCCACCCTAGGATGTGCATCCAATGCAAGTTGAGTAATTTCCTCTCTGATGGTGCTAGCAACATATATTAATTTGTGCAATCACAAATCAAGCAATATAAAGGTTGGGTTTGTACATTCAATCCTATTAAATTGCTCAACTAGAAGCTAGTCGTTACTATTTTCCAAAAACGTTGACAAGATGCAAAGATAATGAGTCATAATTGTCTAATTTAATAATAGGAAAGTCAATATTTGAAATTTGTTGAAATATGAATTGATCTTCAAAGATTGCATTTTGTTGAAGGTGGAAATTATTATTACTTGGAGCTGCATGGTGCAGTTTCAAAAGCAGTACCTATGATGGCATCAATCAAGATGTAGAATAATAGATCCTAATATAACAACCTAATAGTAGTCGATCCAATTTGTGACTCCAACTAGTCTAGAGTGTACAAGTACGGAACTTGCAACATGATGTTTTAAGTCTATAAAACATTGCCAAGGATGAAAATCGCAACATACACCCAATGTTTTAAGTCTATATATTAACTTCATTGGAAAAGAATGAATATTATACTTTTCTGGATGCATTGTCCACTATTTCCTAATTTTTTTCAAAGTCAACAAGTCGGGATCCCAGCCATATAAGGACATGAATGGATATGTCATTTAGGGAAAAATGTACATAGCTCTCGGGAATTAGTTTATCATAAATATTAGTTACTAGTAAGTTGTAATAGTAATAATTATGTATTTTGTAGATTGTTATCTATCATAAATTTTTTTGAATATCAACATTGTCAGGCAATAACAACTTCTTAAACTAGCTCAATGGTACAGTTCCTACCTAATTATAGGAAGGAGGTTGGTGGTTCGATTCCTCCGTGCCCTATCATAAATTTGTGACTACAAAAATGACTAAATTCACATATCTACAACTATTAGTAGCTAAGTTCCCGTATCTTAGTTGTATTTAGCTTAGTCATTAATATGTTATCATCTAGTAGTTTATTTAGTCGTATCTTTGGTCATTAATTGTTGCAATCAATGACTAATCAATGACTAAATCATTGACTAAATCATCGACAATCAATGACTACATCATTCCCTATAAATGACTAAATCATTGACTATAAATGACTAAATCAATGACTAATAAGTCAAGTTATTAATGACTAAGTGAAATACGACTAGCTATAAGATAGTGGAAATTAGCTACTATTAGTCGCCAACTCAAAAATAGTCGTTTATACCCTGATTTCAGTCATTTTTTTGTCATTAATTTCTCATTTTGTAATAGTGATATATACAAGTAGCATCCAACTGGACATCAAATAAATCAGACAGTAGCTTTCTCATCCACATTGCCTTGCAACTAGCTGAACAAGCTGCGACATATTCTACTTCAGCTGTACTCAGTGCCACATAGGACTACCTCTTGCTAAGCCAAGAGATCACACCCAATCCCATACTGAAGCAGCATCCTGAAGTACTCTTCCTATCAATGGCACTTCTTACCCAATCTGAATCAACATAACCGTCCAGGTTAATATTCTGATTTGCCTCATACTTGAGCCCATAATTAACTCATAACTATACACTTCAGGTACCTCAGAATATGCTTTGCAGTAATCAAGTAAACATGTCTTGGATCTGTCAAGAACTAGCTCAAGGTGTTCACAGCAAAGAAAATATTTGGTCTCGTGTTTGTCAGGTACATCAAGGACCCAATCATCTAATGATGCATCGTAGCATCGCCTGCTTCTGATGAAGCATCACTCAATAGCTTCAGGTTCGATGCCATAGGTGTGGTTATGGCCTTGCAGTCCATCATCCCAAATCTCTTCATAATCTCTACTACATACTTCCCTTATCCAAGGAATATTCCATCCGCATTCTTCCACACCTCCATGCCTAGGAAATAGTGCATCATACCCAAGTATTTCATTTCAAACTCAACAATAAGTTTCCTCTTCGTATCAGCAATCAACCCATCTGTACCTTTTACAAATAGATCATCCAAATATAGTAGGAGTATCATTGGGTTTCCATATTCAACCTTGTAGTAAAGTTTGGAATCTGCTTTACTCTTGGTAAATCCCAAACTGGATAGGAAGCCATCAATTCTGCCATACCATGTCCTGGGTGCCTGTTTCAAACCATATAGGGCTTTCTTCAATCTACACACATGAGACTCCATGTCATGTGTCTCAAAACCAAGTGGCTACTCCATATACACTTCCTCTTTTACTACACCATTCAAGAAAGCAGTCTTAACATCCATCTGGTGTATATTCCATTTCATCACTGCATCCAAATCAAGTACTAATCTGATGGAAGTGTATCTGGATACAGGTGCAAAAGTTTCTTCATAATCTATTCCTTCTTTCTAGGAGAAACCATGAGCCACAAATCTTGCTTTATATTTCTCTATGTTTCCATCTGCAACATGCTTGATCTTGTAGATCCATTTGGAAGTTACAATGGACTTCCCTTCTGGTCTTGGGACAACATCCCAAAAATCATTCTTCATGATCGATTGATACTCTTCGATCATGGCCTCCTTCCATTCTTTCCTTTCTTCCACTTCTTCATAGTTGGAACGTTCTTTATCAATAATGTCACATAGCAAGGCTACATAACTAGAGCAGGACCTAGTTCTCTTTCTTCCTCTGTGTGTTTCTTTTGAAGCTCCATACCTTTTTGCACCTTGGATAGCTTCTTGTACCCAAGCAGGTTTCCTCTTGTGAGGATTCTTCTCCTGAGGTGGATCTATAGATTCTTGAGGTTCTTCTAATTCTTGATCTTCTTGAATTTCTTCGTTCATGGTTGTGTCATGAATTCTGAGTACTTCTGTTTCTTCAGTTTCATCAGTGGGTCTCTTTTGGGATTTGTTGTAAGCTGAATATTCGTCAAATGTTACATCTCTGCTGATGTCAATATTCTTGAACCCTGGGAAGTATATTCTGTAATCCTTTGAGCTTTAAGAGTATCCCACAAATATACCCTTCTTTTTTGAAGGATCTAACTTCGTCCTCTTTTCTTTCGGAATGTGTATGTATACAGGATAGTCGAATATTCTGAGATGGATGACTTCTGGTTTCTTTCTAGAGAATACTTCTTCATGTGTCTTGTTATAAAGTACATACACCGATGTTCTGGAAGCTTCTTCCCATATATGCATGGGAATATCTTGATAATGAAGCATGGCCCTCGCTACTTCCATGATCGTTCTATTCTTTCATTTTGAAATCCCATTCTGTTGTGGATTATATGGAGTGGATAACTCCCTCTTAATCCTTGAGTCTTTGCATAGCTCTTTGAATTCATTTGATGTGAATTATCCACCATTATCTGATCGAAAGGTCTTGATCTTATTTTTTGTGTGATTCTCGATCAAGGCTTTGAATTCCTTAAACTTGTTGAATACTTCATCTTTGTTATTCATAAAGTATATCCATTCCTTTCTAGAAAAATCATCAATAAAAGAAACATAGTATACATACCCGCTTAGTGAACTAGATGAAATTGGACCGCATACATCAGAGTGGATCATTTCCAAGATTCCTTTTGCCTTGTTCTTGCTAGTTGGAAATGTCTTCTTTGTGTTCTTTCCTTTCGCACATCCTTTGGATACACCTTCATGTTTTTGTCTGCATTTCTGGGAGACCTTCAACAACTTTGCTTGCAAGTGGTAGTGCTCTGTAATGCACATGTGAAAGCCTTCTATGCCAAAGTTCATCTCGTTCTACCGAGTCATGAACCAAATCTTGTTTTGGGCTACCCTTCAATTTGAATAGTCCTCCTTCTTGCTCCCCAATCACTACTGCATCATCTAAAGACTTTCCTTTTGGCCACATGAGGACTTGGGCATCTACAAATGCAACCCTCATTTCTTTTGCATCCAATGCATATATGGAGAGGAGGTTCTTCTTTAGTCCAGGTACAAACAATACATCTTTCATCTTGATAGACTTTCTTGAGTCTAGCCTGTATGAGGATTCACCACTACCTTTTATTCGATACTGGTAATCATCTCTGAGTTTCACCTTGTGAAGTGATTCATGTTCATATATTTTCACAAAGGATTCCTTGAATCTTGTCATATGTTTGGAAGCACCACTGTCTATAAGCCAATCATTGCTGCCATGTGTGATAGTTCCCGTGAGAGCGGAAATCAGAACATATTCTTCATCACTTGGAGAATAATCACTATCTTGTATGTTTCTCTTTGTGGAAGGTTCATCATCCTCTGCAGTATGACCATGATGTCTTCTCTTTTTTCCCTTATTCTTTTGATAGCTACTTTTGTTTCTAAGACAATCTTTACCAAAGTGTCCTCTTTCATCACATGTATAGAAAATGAACTTAGACTTACCTCTAGGATTTCTAAAGCTATTATTTTGATGAGAGTACTTACCTCTGTGGTGGCTAGATCTGGTTTTCTTGGATTGTACTGTGAGAGATTGATCTTCACTTTCCATCTTTTCTTCTTGAGCTGCTATACGAGCTTCTTCTTGAGAGCATTCTTCCCATAGTCTGCTGAACTTAACTAACTTCTTTCTGGCACAGATCCCTTGAATGAAAGAGTCCCATGTCCCAGGGAGACTATTCAAGGTGGTCATTACAATCTATGCATTCTCCACTTCTTCATCTACTAATTCAAGTTGTTCTTTGATCTGGAAGACCCTTGTGAAGTATGAATGTATGGTCTCCGCATTCTAGATCTTCACATTCTTCAACTGGTTCCTCAAAGTCATCTTCCAGTTTATGTTCTTTCCTTCAAACAATTTGGTTAGGGCATCAAACATAGATTTAGGTGTCTTTAGCGAGGATACCTATAGTATGAGTTGATCCTTGATTGAATAAGAAATAATCCTCTTAGCCATAACCAACTTCTTCATGTGTAAGGCATTAACCTCATCTCCCTCTGGAACTGGAATCTCCTCATTGATGTAGGATTCCAACTCATTTTCTTCCAGGACCATGTAGATCCTATACTTCTGATCTCGGAAGTTATAACCTCCCTCAATATTTTCATCAAGCTTGGTATGATGAGACATCTTAACTGAGAACCTCAAATGGAAATACAAAAGATTTAGATCTTACCAGGTTAAGATGTCGGATTTGGATCTGGAGCTGAATATCTGTAGTGTTGGTTTAGGTGCATATTAGAGTTTGACTCTCCTAGATTTTTGTCCAACCAAAATCTTTGATCTTGATCTCTAAACTTCAATTTTGAGGAGGAGATCAAGCCAGGCCTGGGCTCGCTCAAAAATTCCACTTTTGTCGAAAGCCCTAATTTCTGGCATTAGTGTCAGGTCAAAAACTGAAAATGCTTAGAATCAGATTCTGCTTCAATAGAAAGATGTGCCCTGGGGAGGAGAGTCAGTGCAACCTTCTTTTTCTTAAAATATGTGGAGAGAGATCCAAAAAGTATGATGCCCTAGTTCCCGCAGCTGCACAGTGTCTTCTTCTCAGGTTAGCTCTGATACCATGTTAGATTTTTATAATTTAAGCTAGCATTAACTTAGGATCTTAACTGAGAGAATAACAAGCACAACAATCAAACAAATAAGACAATGAACACAAATATTTTCCTTGAGGAAACCATAAAGGATAAAACCCCGCAACTTCCTCAGACATAGAACTTGCACCAAATAGCAAAGCCCCAAAAACAGTAAGATGATATCCCGATAGTAGTAGCCTCTTTCTTTCTAGCCACAACAACTTCTTATTCCTCAGCTATGCGCTACAACTGAGTGTGAGTGAGTGTGTTATAAATAAAGAGGGTCACTCTCTATTTATACTAATTTTTTACTTAACAATGACTCACTAGGGATGACTTCTCTAGGAGAGTATAATAACCCTAGTGCCCCGGAACTGCGGGGAATTTAACCCTTGAACAATAGGAGGGTTACCCACAATGACTTGACATGACTTGTTTACATTATAGAACCTCCCGATAGGAACATCGAGGCATGACATGACTCAATTACATTATAGACACTTCCCAGAATAAACATCGGGGTACAAGACATAAGATATATAAGTGAATACGTTACGAAGTTACAAATACATCAACATAAGTAAGCCTCAGGCTAACCTCAAGCCCCTTCAATAAGAAAGAAAACAACCATCAGAAGACACACGCCTTCTTACAAACAAATAAATGATCAAAATTCAAAAAATTGAGAAAACTTTTAACTTTGACAAACTTTCACTGAAGACTAAAAAGTATTAAAGTTTGAATACCAGCAGTAAGATGTGACTTGCTAGTTAGTGAGTATAATTTTGTAGTTTTGGTTACGATTTACAAAAGAGAAATAAACACATAGTTTACTCTTAATGACCTGTCTCGTAATCTATTTGTTCCTTAACCTAAAAATAGTTATTAAAACTAACATTTTAGACTATGACCTCACTTTAAATGTCAGATAAAAAAATTTAATTTTTTGTGAATTTTTGGGGTGTTACATATGGTGTCAGATCACACGTTTAGACACTAGGCCTGAAGTGGCTTAGCACACGTAAACAAAACATAAAAAGAAAGTGTAAATACTAATTTCTGATTTTAATGTTGTTGAACATAATATTTTCTAAATTAGATTTACAGGTATGGAAGGACTTGAAGAGTATGCTGAAGAGAGGTCCCTGTTAAATGAAAAAAATAACTTTGAAAGAGAACCTGTTAAAGAAGATATAACCAATAATTCATCTGAATTACTGAAAACCGTTATGGATTTAAAAACTGAAATGGAAACTGTTAAGAAAGAAAATGAGTGAATCTTAAGATCTCAGGAGGAGCTGAATCAAATACTTCTAGAAATGTTTTCTAATGGAAAAAAGGATAAACAAATAGAGTCTGACAATATGTCCTACCAACATAAGAGTAAAAGGTCAAAATACTCTAAAATGGAATGCAGTTCTTCTTATGAAATTAACAGTAACTTATTCAAAAGAAATATCAATATTCTAGTGACAGTAGTGAGAGTAATTACCACTCTAGGAAGAAGAAGTACAAGCCCTATGAAGAGATTACTGAAGAGTTCAAAAATATTAAACCAACAACATTTAATGGTGAAATAGAAAAAGGAGAGGAAGCTGAAGCATGGCTCTCCGGAATGAAAAAGTATTTTAAGATATATAACTATTCTAATGAGTTAAAATCAAGATTGCCAATTTATAACTTAACTGGAAAGCCCGACATTTGGTGGTAGGACATAAAATGAGTTAAAGAGATAAAAGAGAAGAATATAAATTGGAGCACTTTTAAAAATTACTTTAAAAAGAAATTTTTATCAGATCAATATTACAAGGAGCAGGCTAAAGAATTTTATGACTTAAGGTTGGAAATCATGAGTCTCAAAGAGTTAAATAGTAAATTTTTTAGCTTACTGCGATATGTGCCCTATATTGTTGATGAAAATTCTAAGGCACAATGGTTGCTGAATTGTTTACCTTTTCATATTAATGACAAAATTGAGTATGATAATCCCAAGACCGTTAAAGAGGCCATGCGAAAAGAAAAAAATTTCTATGAGTAGAACCAAAAAAGGGAGAACAAGCCAAACTGGAAAGCAAAAAGGTCTAATAATTTTGAACAAAGAAAGAAAAGTTTCACATTTAATTAAAATTTTGGATATAATAACTCATGTAAAATTCCTAACAAAAATTTTCAAGGAAATAATTTCAAAGGTAACTCACAGCAAAACCCTACTATCACAAGGAATAAAGAATTTAGAAATAATCACAACAACTATGTTAAAAATAACAAATGTAAGGAGCAGTTAAAATGTTGGGAATGCCAGGGACCTCACTATGCATCAGTCTACCATAATGGAAAGAAGGAAGTCAACAACATCCAATTTGTGCAAGAATAATTAACGGTTGGTGACTTAGCGAGAGGGATGGCTAGAATCAATGTAGCGTTGGAAAGCATACATGATGAATATCAGAATTCCATGGTGGAAGTAGAAGGTATGCTGAACCATAAACCCATTTCTATTTTAATTGACCTAGGGGCTATCCTAAGTTATATATCTCCTAGTTTAGTATAGAAAATTAAATTGCCAGTAGAGAAATTTAGAAAGTCATGGCTGGTTCAATTAGCTACAGGAGCAAAAAGAAAAGTAACTAATTTTGTGAAAAATTGTACATTATTTATGAAGAAGTTTGAAACTTCGGTAAAGTTGAATGCACTTCTATTAGGATCTTATGATGTATTAATTGGAATGGATTGGTTGGAACAACATCGACTAGTGTTAAATTGTTTTGATAAAACCTTTACCTATTTAAATAATAAAGGAGAAATGGTAACAGTAAAATAAATCCCTACAAAAACAACAATCGGACAGATTTCTGCCTTACAACTAAAAAAGGATGTTTTCAAGGGATGTAGAGATTTTGTTGTAACTATAACTAATAAAGAAAACATTAATAAAGAAGACAAACTAAAATTAGAAGATATACTGATTCTGAGAGGTTATTCGGATGTATTTTCGGAGGAAATTCTGGGATTGCCTCCAAAAGAGAGCTGGATTTCACTATTGAGTTGGTACCTGGTGCGGTGCTTAACTCAAAATCTCCTTACCGGATTAATATCCTGGAGCTTAATGAACTAAAATCGCAATTAAAATAACTGATAGATAAAAGGTACATAAAACCAAGTGTATCGCCTTAAGGAGCACCGGTCATCTTTGTTAAAAACAAGGATGGCACTCTGCGCTTATGCATTGACTACCATTAGCTTAATAAGATGACAATTAAAAATAGATACTCATTTCCCTACATAGATGATCTATTCGATCAACTACGTGGAGCAACAGGATTTTGAAAAATTGACTTAAGATCCGGTTATCATCAAGTCCGGATTAAGGATGAGGATATTTTCAAGATAGCTTTTAGGACCTGATATGGTCACTATGAGTTTGTTGTCATGCCATTTGGTTTAAGTAATGCCCCGATAGTCTTCATGTGTTTAATTAACAATGTATTACATAAATATATAGATAATTTTGTAATAGTTTTTATGATGATATTTTAATATATTCCAAGATTAAATAAGAACACAAATAACATTTAAAAATCATTTTACAAGTGTTAAGGGAACATCATCTTTACGCAAGTTTATTAAGTGGGACTTGGGTCATGTAATAACTAAAGATGGGATCTCAGCTGATCGAGATAAGATAACAACAATTGAAAAATGGCTGGTCCCAAAGGATGTGACTGATGTGCAGTCATTGATGGGAATCACCAGATATTATGAAAAATTCATTGAGGGTTTCTCAAGGATCGCAAATACAATAACTTGTCTACAGAAGAAAGGAAAGAAGTTTGTGTGGGATAAAAAATGTGAAGAGAGTTTTAAGAAACTAAAAGAGTTATTAACTACTACACCGATTTTAAGAATTGTGGATCCTAACAAGGACTTTGTTGTATGCACTGATGCATGCAATGATGGCCTTGGTGGGGTCTTAACTCAAGAAGGACACGTAATAGCATACGAGTCCTGAAAACTTAAAATTGATGAGAAAAATTACGCTACTTATGATCTAGAATTTTTTGTCATGATATGCATTAAAGATGTGGCACCATCACTTCATTGAGAGAAAATTTACTTTAATAACAGATAATAAAGGTTTAAAGTATATGTTGGATCAACTAAATTTAAACGCAATGAAAGCTAGGTCTCTAGATTTTCTTAGCGAGTACGATTTCGAGATCCAACATATCAAGGGGAAGGAAAATAAGGTAGCTGATGCTTTGAGCAGAAATGTAAGATTAAATTTTATGGCAGCAATCAACACTTATAAAATAGATATAGAATATGAGCTTGAAGGAGTATTATTTGATGAAAATTACCAAAATTTGCAAGCTAAAGTGGCATAAAATGTAATTGAAAGTTTAAGTACATGTCACAGTCTAAATGAAAAGGGGTTAATACTTTATAAAAAGAGATTGTATGTACCTAATGTACCTAAAGTTAAGTTGCTAATATTAAATGAAATACAAAAGACTCCCTATTCAAGACACCCTGGTTATCAAAAGACAATAACTATGTTACAGAAAGATTACTTTTGGTCAAACATGAAGAATGAATTGGCAAAATATATTGCTAGAGGTTTTGAATGTCAATAGGTTAAGCATGAACATCAACATCCAGCAGGTTTATTACAGCCGTTACCAAGTCCTAGCTGGAAATGGGATATAATAAACATTGATTTCATTACAGTTTAACCTAGAGATCAGAACCAGAATGATTCTATTATGGTATTTGTTGACAAAATCGACAAGGCAACCCAATTTATGCCAGTAAAAAGCGGTCATAAGGTTGCTATAATTGCTGAAATATTTATGAAACAAATTTTTCGTTTACATGGAATACCAAAAGTTATAATTTCTGACAGGGACCCTACATTCATGGGAAAATTTTCGAAATCTTTATGTAAAGGTTTAAATACTACTTTAAATTTCAGTACATCTTTTCATCCCCAAACGGAGGGACAGACTAAAAGGGTGAATCAGATTTTGGAAGATATGTTAAGGATGTACGTTAGAGAACAACCAAGTAAATGGGAGGACTATTTACACTTGGTTGAGTTTGCGTACAGCAATCATTACCAGGCTTCATCAAAATTCAGCCCATTTGAGATTTTGTATGGCAGAAAATGCAATACTCCCATCTCATGGAGCAACCCCATTGACAAGTTAATACTAGGAACTGAGTTTAAAAAGGAGATGGAATTAACCGTGAAGAAGGTACAAGGTAATTTGAAGGTTGCACAAGACAGACAGAAGAGTCAAGCGGATATTAAACGAACTCAGAAAGAGTTCCAGGTGGGTGAACATGTTTTCATTAAGGTAAAACCTAAAAAGAGATCTTTAAAGTTAGGGAGTTGTGCTAAGATAGCACCCAGGTACTGTGGGCCTTTTGAAATATTGTCCAGAGTTGGACTAGTGGCATACTAATTGGCCTTACCACTAAATATTAAAGTTCATAATGTTTTTCATATCTCTGTTTTAAAACAATATGTACATGATGCTACTCATTTTATAAATTGGAATGATGTGCAGGTGGAACCTGAAGGATATTTTCTAGTGGAACTGGATTGTATCCTCAACAAGAGGGAGATCTTGCTTTAGAATTGCACCATTTGGTAGGTGAAGGTGCAATGGAAGCACCTTAGTCCAGAAGAAGTGACATGGGATTTGGATAGTCATATGCGGGAAACATATCCAATTCTATTGTAGGGAAACTCCGAGGATGATGAATAAAGTAACATCGAGGAAAATGTTAGACTTAAGGGGGGGTGTAATAACATTTTATGTTTAAGAATAGATTGTATCTTATTTTTATTGTAAATTTTGAGACTATTTACCAACTGGGGTCAAGGATGACTATAATTAATTATGCAGAATATTTTATTATTAATAAATAAAATATGAGACAAATAGCCTAAGGAGGATGTTGAATGAGTGTCCACTAGACCACTAGGAGGAATAGACTGGGGTGATAGCAAACTGACACATGGAAGCATCCTCAACCCTTTCTAGCTATTGTAGGGGGAAACTTCCCTAATTTTGTGGTCATGTTCCCCAAGAAAGTGGAACAGATTAGGTAGCTCATTGAGTGAAAAAAATTGACCAAAATACCTAGGCATGCATATAAATACCCATCGAATTCAGCAGGAGTTTTTTCAATCATTACCTTGTGAAATTTCTAAATTAGAGAAATGTGCACAAGAGATTCGATGAGGGGAAAGACAAAAGTGGACTGAGTGATTAAGACTATTTCAGAACTAGTGTAGCTTGTGGGTTGAGTTCTTTACTGCTGAGGACAGAAGTACCGATGTTAAGTACTTCTGTGCATTTGCAGTGATTTAATCCTACCCTATCACACAGTGCTTTCATCTTGGTGGATCAATGGATAGGTTCGGGGGTCCTAAGACAAGCTATTAAGCTATCTTCAGAAAAAGGTTGGGTGGCATGGGCTCCTTGGGTTGTTGGTCTCCTCTGCAAGTTATCAAGTTTTGATGTGTTATTTTATTTATCTTTATGCAAGTAAAAGTATTGGAATGAAATTAGTCCAGAATAGTTTTACTATTATTTCTTAGATACTTGCAGCTACAAATAAACTGTTAAGTCTTCATTTTGTTCATAAAATTATCTGTATTTGTTTAACATAATGAATGAACTAAGGTCTAGAAATGGTGGAATGATGAATAAAAATCTCTTTCTATATTTTTCTATTCATCAATTGATGAAGTACTCTAGTACAGAAGGTTGAATTAGAAGAATGATTATATAGGGATAAGATGATTTGAATTTGCTTTACTTAGAAATCTTTTACTAATTACTTAAGAAAGGAAGGATAATAATATTTTTCTAGAACCCATTTCATTTATATATAATTTTCTCTAAAAATATTTCACAGAACTTTTATAGTAATCTTTTGTTACAAAACCTTAAAAATGTGCATAACATATTACAGTGATAATTTCNAAACTATATATATATATATATATATATATATATATATATATATAAACCTCTACAAAACACTTTAGAAAGTCTAGTATAGTAAAACTGTTGTTTTAAAGAGAGTAAAGTGTGAGTACTTTTAGAAAAATAAATATTACTATAAGCCACTAAATAAAATACATTAGCAAAGAATACTAGTATTTAAAAGTAAACAAAGCAGTAATAACCAAACTTATTATTATTATAAGATACAAACTGTTTTGGTTTTCAAAACCCTAAACTATTAACATAAACCTTCTTATTTCATTTGAGAAGCTATTAAAAATCAAGATAGATTCTATCTTTACCTTTAAACAAACAAACCATGTTAACCTAGATATCGAACTGCTTAAATAAAAACCAGAACCTAGGTTAGCATTTACAATACTGTATTTATATAAAAACCAGAACCTAAGTTAGCATTTACAATACTGCATTTATAGATAAAAATAAAATAATTAGTTGCCAAATGGATTTACCCAGTCACGACCAAATGAAATTTTACAATAATTTATAAACAGAGACTTTTTAAACAAAGTTTTTAATTATCAAATAATAACCAACAGTCACGATAACATTTAGAACCCAAAATTCCTTAAAATAACCATAGCATCGAATAAATTACAAAGCTGAGAAAACATGCCAAAGAAGCTTCATATAATGTATTACAGCTTTAAACAAACAATTTTTAAACCTGGAGGAGTAAAAATGCTACGCTATCCATTATTTAGAAAATCCATAGCTTGTTGACAAAAACTGTAAGGGTTAAAACAAAAACAGCCATAGGGACTCATCCTACATCCTTAACCAAATAAAAGAAAAACTACCATCTATTACAGTAAAATGAACACCACGACAAGAAGGTAAGTAGTCGTAAGAACCATTGACTTCATCACTGCTTTTTCAACATCGAAGGGCACCCCAAGGCTAAAATTGAGGCTTACCAATCCTATGGAGCCCAAAACCTTCAGCTTCAGGATAAACACTTCCTCTGTCAATTGTGCATTGTCGAATTTTTCTCACCTACATTCAACAAGAAAAAACAATTTGGAATTGTTAGTTTAAATTGTGTCCAAATTAATTTAATTCAAAGGAATTAAAGATGGTGGAGGGTTTTGAAAACATCTTACCAGATGAATATTTTTGGCTCACATTCGTGGTATAGAACTAGATCTTCAGTTTTGTTAACACCTCAGCAAATCAAAAGAAAAACCTTCGTGTAATCGTTGAGCTCAAGGAAGCGTTAATGGCAATAATCCTAACAGAAAACCATGTTGAAACACCACGGCAAGGCAATAAGAAACCATGACTTATAAAACCATCTCAAAGGGGATGGTTGGGGAAAAGAACCAGAGATCCAGACCTATTAAGTCCACAATTGTTTACAAGAGATAGGTGCTCCAGAGACCAAGAAGGCTGAGGGCCTGTTGGCTCCTTTAGAGACAAACTAATTTAAATGCTAGGGCTTAGTTTCCAAAACCTCAATCCAACAAAATATCACCACGTTGATTCCACTTCAAGAGAAATTCATAGGGTTTTAATATAGTTTGGAACCTGCACAATAAAACCCTGCATTATATGAAAATTATACCATTACTTGGGTTATAAATAAATCATTTAATAAATGCAAAGTGTTACTATTAGCTTTGTTTAGTTTAAACAAGTTTTTGTTTGGTAAGATAAAAATTGAGTTAGATAATAGTTCCTTTCTATGCTTTGTGAGATTTATTTTATTAGTTCATAATATTATTTTATGCATAGGTTAGGCTGGTGCAATTATTATACATGCCTAGGTAAATTTATATTCTTGCAATGATTTCTAGTGCAAAATAAATATTAATAATACTATCTCAAGGGCTTAGGAATTTCTAGGAAAGATGGCTTATTTCCTAGTAATTAAACTTGGAGAAGTTTTATAAACTCATTTTTAATGCTTACAATGAAAAACGTGTTGAATGAATCCATACCAATTTAATCCTATCAAAACAAATTGATCATCAATACCAATTCCACTTTGATACCTAAAAATAGTACTGTGTGCTTTAGGACTGGAAAATCTTCCACGTTGACAATCTAGACTTTAAAAAGAATCTAAATTTTTCTTTCTAACGTACTCTTTAGTCTTTAGCGCTTTAACATCTTACCCCGTTACCTGGAAGTAATTGTTACCTATAAATCCTGTACAATTATCGAATCTGCGTTAACTTTGGATAAATCTAAGTAAGCCTCAGGCTAACTTCAAGCCCCTTCAATAAGAAAGAAAACAAGCATCAGAAAACACGCGCCTTCTTACAAACAAATAAATGATCAAAATTCAATAAATTGAGAAAACTCTTAACTTTGACAAAATTTCATTCAAGATTGAAAATCATTGAAGTTTGAATACGAGTAGTAAGATGTGACTTGCTAGTTAGTGAGCATAATTCTGTAGGTTTGGTTACGGTTTACAAAAGAGAAATAAACACCTAGTTTACTCTTAATGACCTATATCGTAATCTATCTGTTCCTTAAAATAAAAATAGTTATTAAAACTAACATTTTAGACTATGACCTCACTTTAAAAGTCACATAGAAAATTTTAAATTTTTGTGAAGTTTTGGGGTGTTACACCATTATTCTTCAAATTGTTTTTTACAGAGATTATATTGCTTATCCCTTAAAATTCAACCCCACCTGGCTTGTGGAGGAGGAGTTCACAGCACTTGTCAAGATTGAATGGGAAAAACTTGTAGATTCTACTCCTCGTTACTTGTGTCCTATGAAGGATTTATTGTTTAAGCTAAATAAACTACAGCGTGTGGTTAGAGTTTGGGAAAAAGCTCAGAAAAAGTCTCTGGACTCTGATGTTCGTTTACTTGATAAAGATATCCTATCTCTAGAGAATAACTTGTCACTTGAGCCTTGCTCAAAAGTTCTTCAAGAGGCACTGAAATATTGTCATATATCCATGATCAAGATTATTAAGGATACAAAGGATACTATTTAGCATAATAGTAGGGAATATTGGCTCTTTGCAAGCGATGAAAACACTCGATATTTCCATAATTTTGCAAATAAGCAACGTTTGACCAATTCAGTTTGGGAGGCGATGAATGAAGATAATTCCAAGGTTTTCGATTAAGGATCGATCAAAAGGGTGGCCCAATAATATTATGCCAACTTATATAAGGAACCATATATGCACAAGATCGATGATTAGTTGGGTATCATCAAACTCTTCCCACTTACTTCTAGGTGGAGGATGGTATGTCCATAAACAACCCGGTCTCTCTTAAGGAAGTTGAAGCTACTCTCCAGATTTTTTCCAAGGACAAGAGTCTTGAGCCAGATGGATGGACCATAGAGTTCTACCTACATTTATCTGATATGATTGGATAGGATTTGGTGACTACAATTGAGGACTCGTGCACCTTAGGCTTGATTCTTGAGACCCTCAATAGCACTTACCTCACACTCATACCCAAGGTGGATCGAACTGCCTCTTTTAGTGATTACTGAATGATTTCCCTCTGTACTCTTCTCTAAAAATTGATTACCAAAATTATAGAAGAGAGCTTGAAGAATTTTATTGGACAACACATTTCAGTTGAGCAATTCGACTTCCTTCCCGATAGAAAAATCTTGGATGTGGTCAAGATAGTCTAGGAAGATCTACACTCTGCCAAAATTAAACATTCTCGAGATGTTTTTTTGAAGCTTGATTTGGAAAAATCCTATGATAAGGTTAACTAGTCCTTGCTCCGTTTAAATCTCCTCCAAATTGGCCTTACTTTGACATTGTTAGATGGATCATGGCATGTGTCACAAGTGCTAACTATGCCATCCTGATCAATGGATCACCTACACAAACCTTTATGAGCTCTCGGGATTTGGACAAGGCTTTCCACTCTCGCCTTACTTATTTCTATTAATAATTGAAGATCTCAGCCTGTTACTCGCCCAAGAAAAAATTACAAAGAAGATCAAGGGCATAAAGGTTTCAAGTTCTTTTTATCTCACTCATATCTTTTTTGTTGATGATGTTTTACTTTTTGGTGATGGAATATTGTTGGAATGGTTGCATTATAAGTCACTAATTAAATTATTCTGTGGGGCATCAGGTATGTTCATTAGTGAACAAAAGTAGGATTTTGGTACTCTAAATTTCTATCATGATTTTTTGCATCTGATTGCTCGCCACTTTTCTTTTTCTTAGAATAATTTGGATGAAGGTCTCACTTACTTCAGTTTTCATATCAAGCCAAACAACTACCGATTTGGAGATTGGTCTTGGCTGATAAAGAAATTCTAGTTTAAGGTAAACATATGGGTTCCAAGATGGATTTCTTTTGGCGTGTGAGTTACTTTTGCAACCTCTGTCCTACAATCTATTCCTGTTTACTGGTTTTCACTTTTCATACTCCCTGTTAAGATCACCTAGGACCTTTGTAGAATTAATTTTCATTTTCTTTGGACGAGTGTTTTGAATTGTAACAAAATTAACTTGGATAGCTAGAATTCCTTGTTGAGACTCAAAGGATGGGGAGGTTGGGACATAAAGAACTTAAAAAGTTTTAACCTCCAGTTATGTGCCAAGAGCTTGTGGGGGGCCATGGCTAATTCTGGACTGTGGGGAACCATTATCAAATCTAAATACATGTCTAGAATTCCCCTGGATATATAATTGCATAGAGCCAACTTCAAGCTGAACACTGTTTTGACAGTTTGGTGTAGTCTCCTTTCTACTCTGTCTTATATTTTTCCTAATCTGTGTTGGATCGTGGGAAGGGGAAACTTGATCTATATTGGATTGGACCCAATAGTGGGAATTACAAATTTTTATCTATCTGTTCCTCTGTTGGCATGGATGCATGGAAGGAATTTGGTTTTACTGAAACAATTTTTTGTACAAAATGATTGTCTTGCTCCTCAGTGGATTTCTTTGACAAAACTTGGCCTCACAGGAGATTTGGATTCAGAATGGGATCTGTACATTGAAAATCTACGTGATACTAGTATTTCATTACACTCGACCCATAATCGGATTGTCTAGGTGGCCAACAAACAAATGACGGCGGTGCGGGCTGATTTGGCTTATCTGGAAATACTAAAAACTTATGTGACACAAGATTGTCTTTGGTGGTATACATCTTTGTGGAAATTGAATATTCTAGGTAAGGTAAAATAATTATGTTGGTTATCTATAAACCATAAGATCCTCACATGGGATTCTCTTCATATTCGTGGTTACTCTGGACTTGGGGTCTATATTTTCTGTTTCTTGGCCATAGAATTGGCTAAGCATATTTTTGGGATTTGCTCTATTTTTCATCAGGTTTGCCAAATTCTTTGCCAAAAGTTTAGGAGTAACTGGTACTGGGATGCCCCCTTTATTGCTGATAATCTAGAACACTGGGTGAAGAAGACTGGATTTCCCCTTGAGGTCCCTTGTGTTTTGCTGTGGGAGTCCCGAAGGGAACATAATGACTACCTATTTCAGATTCTGCCAGTGTCTTAGCTATGTATTATTACCAAGGTCTGTGCTTCTCCTCACCTACTTGATATCAGTTCTAAAAAAGCTACCATCATACATATATGCCCTCCACCTCTCTTGAGGGATGAGACTGTGGGATGCTTTCATGGAGCTACTTATACTAGGAGATGCAAGGTCGGGATGGTGATCATTGTGGACATGTTCCTATCTTATAGATTACTCTTGGATGTTGGTTGTGGCACAAACACCAAATTTGAACTCCTAGCCTTATGGGGGTTTCTTTTTTTTTGCTATACACAAGAACATACAATATTTACATGTTCGGGGAGACTCTAAGGTGATTGTCGACTGGGATTTCGAAAAACATATCATTCACTCAGTTGATCTTGAACATTGGATTTATCAGTTGAAAGAACATTTTAGTCATTTTAGCCCTCTGTCTTTTTAGCATGTGTATAGGGAATACAACTCCTTAACAGATGAACTCTCCAAAAGGGAAATTGGAGTAGGAGCTGGACTGATTTTTGTTAGAATAATCAACACATAGTTATCTACCTTAGACATTAATTAATCCATTTTTGTCTAATTTTCCTAGTTTCCATATTCCACCTTATGCAAGTTGTCATCTACACATCCATAGTGGTCAAACTTGCTAATTTTGAGTCATGGAGTGCTTGGGAAAACTCTTGGAATCAAATTTGCTTTATTCCTGGCCTCCCTAGTGCATGTCTATTTTTTCTGCTTTATTGCCTGCTTTTTCAGTGTTTTAAGGCAATTGGGAAAGTTTGACTAGGTGAAGTTAACTTGTTTTTTGTCCTCCACATCCTCCACTTTTTTCTCCTATGAAAAGCATGTATGAGTTGTCCTTCCATCCACTATTATCTTGCCTAACTGATTTTTCCAATTCGTGAGCTCCTAGATAGTTTTGGAAACTGCTTTATGCACCTATGGGGGATTTGCTTAGATTTAGTTAGCCTGCTTTCGACTAGATTCGAATGGAATCTTCATGCATTCGAATCCCTCATGTGATTATTTATTGTGGCAGCCTATGAATTCATAGGGTTGGCTATTGTACACTTATTCAATATAGTTTAGTGTTCAACTCCATATTCAGTCTCTTTTGTGAGTAATTTTACATGTGTAATTGGCAATTGATGTGAGTGTAATTGTTCTTACACTGGGTTCAATTTCCACATGGTATCAGAGACTTTGTAGATCAATTTATCTCCTTCCAATTTGTTTTGTAGGTTCTACATCATTGACTGGGAGCATTCTACTTCCTGCCGAGACAATTTCTGAGCTATGGATCAATCTCAGAAGATCATATTGACTCCATTTAACTTCTTTGAATGGAAAGAAAAGATGGAGATACTGTTGAGAGAAAAAGGCCTCTACAAAGTATGGCAACAGAAGCAGAGCCCAATGCAGCTGCAGAGAAGATTAAATGGCACAACAGGAGGGATGAGGCCTATGGTCTCTTGTGTATGAGTATATCTAGAGACCTCCTTTTCCATCTTGATGGATTGACATCACCAAATTAAGTATGGGAGAAGATTTTTGATCTTTTTGGAAAGACAGATGAGATGAGGGGACATCAAATCGAAAATGAACTAATCTCCTTGAGTCCAAATAGATTTGAATCCCTGCAACTCTATTTCTCCAAGTTCAAAGCACTTGTTTTGTAGCTAAAACAATGTGGGATTGAAAAGAAGGATGATCAGCTGGTCTTGGCCATACTCTCGAAGCTTGGCCCTAACTATTCAGTGTTTGTTTCGACCTTCTATGCCACAAAGTTGACAGCTCGAACCTAGAAGATGCCTATCCTTGCAGATTTCATGGAATCTCTCACACAAGAACATGATAAGTTAGTGATGATGGCACCATCAAACCATCCAAAGACCAAGCTCTGGTTGCTGGATATTCGAGGGTGGATTCAAAAATAAAAAATAAAGCTAAAAAGCCACCTGAACAAAAGAGAGACAAGAACAAGTCTCTGGAGGAGCCTCAAGGTTCCAAGAAGAACTACCAGAAGAAGAAAAACAAAGGAGAAATGAGCAAGTACACATACTGCAGTAAGGGAAATCATTCTGAGAGCTCCTGCATGAAGAAGCAAATAGACATGCTAACCCAACTCCTGGAGAAGAATGGCATCTCCCTTCCAGACAGCTCAAAGAAGAGGGAAGGAGGATCAAGTTCAGAAGATAGAGAGAGAGTTCATGCATTGGTTGCTGGCACATCAAGCTCACCTAGTTTCATCATTGATTCTGGAGCTTCAAGACATATGGTTTCAACCAAGGAGGCATTCACCTCACTTGACATTTCAAAAGGTCCACCAATAGTACTGGGAGATGACTCTCTCACTGAAAGTTTGGGCAAAGGGAGGATTGATCTTGATCATGGTAAGTTCAGCAATGTGTTGTATGTTCCAGGTCTTTCCTCTAACCTCTTATCAATGTATCAGATGATCCACACAGGGTCTCCAAAGAAGGTCATATTCTCCCCTGATGAATTTGAGATCACAAAGATCTCAAGTGGTAAAGTAATTGCAAAAGGAGTTGCAAATCATACTTCGAAGGTATACATGTTCTCACACTTCCTACCCTACTCAAACTCCTCTTCTCTTCTGATTCATGCTAATGAGGAAAGCAATCTTTGGCATGAAATATTTGTCCACCTAAATTACAAGTATCTTTCTGATCTTAGTGAAAACGAGATGGTCATAGGGTTACCAAAGATAAAATTTTCCAAAGGAGTCTGCCAAGGTTGCATCCTAGGAAAACACCCAGAGCATAAATTTGAGAGAGCTAGTCATGAGAGAACCTCTGCACCTCTTGAGTTGATCCACAGTGATGTTTCTGGCCCATTTCCTCATATGTCCATGAATCAGGCCAAATATGCATTGAATTTCATAGATGACTTTTCCAGGTATTGCTAGGTTTACTTCTTGAAACATAAGTCTGAAGTTTTTGGCCTCTTCAAAGTCTTTAAGGCTTTGGTTGAAAACCAGTCTGGGAAGAAACTCAAGGTCCTCAGATCTGACAATGGTGGTGAGTATCTCAAGTCTGAGTTTATTCAATATTATGCAGATGCAGGTATTCAGATGCAACATTCTATCCCTTACACACCACAGTAGAATGGTGTTGCAGAAAGGAAGAACAGATCACTGAAAGAGATGGCAACCTGCATGATGGAGGCTAAGACTTTGCCACCAAAGTACTGGGCCGAAGATATAAACTGTGCATCCTATATCCAGAATAGGGTGCCTCATAAACAGCTTGATGGTATGACTCCTTTCCAAGCATGGAGTGGGCACAAGCCAGATGTGACCCATTTCAGGATTTTTGGCTCAAGGGCTTGGGCTAGAATTCCAACAGAAAAGAAAAAGGCTTTGCGGCCCCAAATCCAAGAGTTTCTATTTGTTGGGTACTCTAAATATTTAAAAGGGTACAAGCTGATCAATTTGAGCACAAACAAAGCCTTCATTGAAAGGTGTGGTCAGTTTCAAGAAGAACCCCTAGCAGCAGTGGAAGTTCAAGAAGCCTCTTCACCACCAGAACCTCTGAATGTAAGTGAAGAGATAGTTGAACATGTTGATTCTGATATGTCTGATAGTGATGATTTTATTGTATATCCTAACAGCCCTACAAGGCCAAAATGGGCAGCAAATACCATTCATGCAGCTGGAGAGCTAGCTGGAAATCCTAATGACCCTAGGAGGACTAGATATCAATTTGAGAGTGCTCTATGCATGAAAGATCCTATGTTTGCTGATCAATGCTATCTGATGGTGCAATCAGATCCTCAGACATATGAAGATGCAGCAGGAGATCCAAGATGGCAAGCATCCATGAAGGAAGAGTTCATCTCACTCCAGAAGAGCAACACTTGGGAGCTGGTTGATCTTCCCCCGGGGAGGAAGCTAGTTCAGTGTAAGTGGGTATACAAGACCAAATTTGCTACTGATGGTTCACCTATGAAGTACAAGGCCAGATTGGTAGCCAAGGGCTACTCACAGGTTCATGGCATAGACTATAATGAGACCTTTGCTCCACTGGCAAAGATGGACTCCATCAGGCTAGCCTTAGCCATTGCAGCTTCAAAGCAATGGGAGGTACATCACATGGATGTAAAGTGTGCCTTCCTGAATGGAGATCTCACTGAAGATATATACATGCAGCAGCCTCAAGGATTTGCTTCTAACCCATCTCTTGTGTGTAGGCTAAAGAAGTCATTGTATGGGCTTGGTATGCCAAGATTGATAGCTTTCTGCTATCACTGAATTTTGTTCGATGCAAATCAGATCCAAATGTCTATTTGAAGCTGATTAATCATTCATTAATGATCATTGTTTTATATGTTGATAACCTTCTCATTACAGGAAGCTCAAAGGTTGAAATTGCTTCCTTGAAGGATGCAATGAACCATGCCTTCTCCATGACAGATTTGGGGCTATTGAGCCAATTCTTGGGGCTTGAGATTGCTCAAACCAAAGCTGTAATCAAGGTGCACCAGTCCAAGTATGCCTTGGATTTGCTGAACAAATTCAAAATGAAGGATTGCAAGCCAAGCAAGACTCCTTTCCTTTCAGGAGTGAAGCTTGAAGAAGCTGATTCTTCACCTATGGTAAACAATACACTGTATAGGCAATTGATTGGATTTTTGTTGTATCTTACACATACTAGACCTGATATTTCTTATGCAGTAAGTGTGGCTTCTAGATACATGGATCAGCCTCATGAGATCCATTGGAAAGAATCCAAAAGGATCCTTAACTTTGTTCAGGGAACAAGGACACATGGGATCTTCTATAAAGCTAAATCTGATCTTGATTTGATTGGGTTTAATGATAGTGATTGGGAAGGTGACATCACAGACAGAAAGTCAACATCAGGATATGTGTTAATGCTTGCAGAAGGGCCAATCATCTGGTCAAGCAAGAAACAGAGTGCCATTGCACTCTCATCTACAGAAGCAAAGTACAGAGGAGTTGTAAATGCAGCAACTCAATGTTTATGGTTGCAGGGGTTACTTGGAGAGTGTGGCTTTGAATCAGAATACTCAACTACTATCTACTGTGATAATTAGAGTACCATTCAAATCTGCAATGATCCAATTCAGAAGCAGAGAACCAAACACATTGAGATCCATATGCACTACATCAGAGAGCTTGTGCATGATGGCACCATTCACCTACTCTTCTGTTCATCTTCAGAACAAGTAGCTGATATATTCACCAAAGAATTTTGTGAGAAGACATTCAACAATATCAAATCACTGTTGGGGATTGCTGATCATGTTGTGAAGCATGAGTGATGACAAGATTTCCCAAAAAAAATTTACAGTCCATGTTTAAGGGAGGATTTTCCCACTGGGTTTTTTCCTTTTTCCTTGGTTAAATGGACATGCAGTATGTAAAGGGTGACTAAGCCTTATTGCTAGGCCCTATAATTTTTTGATATATTACTCATAAGTCAGGCTTGAGGGGGGCTGTTATAATAATCAACCCATAGTTAGCTACCTTAGACATTAATTAATCCAATTTTTGTCTTATTTGCCTAGTTTCCATATTCCACCTTATGCAAGTTGTCATCTACACATCCATAGTGTTCAAATTTGCTAATTTTGAGTCATGGAGCACTTGGGAAACCTCTTGGAATCAAATCTACTTTATCCCTAGCCTCCCTAGCGCATGTCTACTTTTTCTGCTTTATTGCCTGCTTTTTCAGTGTTTTAAGGCAATTGGGAAAGTTTGACTAGGTGAAGTTAACTTGTTTTTTGTCCTTCACATCCTCCACTCTTTTCTCCTATGAAAAGCATGTATGAGTTGTACTTCCATCCACTATTATCTTGCCTAATTGATTTTTCCAATTCGTGAGCTCCTAGACAGTTTTGGAAACTGCTTTATGCACCTATGGAGGATTTGCTTAGATTTAGTAAGCCTGCTTTTGACTAGATTCGAATGCATCTTCATGCATTCGAATCCCTCATGTAATTATTTATTGTGGCAGCCTATGACTTCATAGGGTTGGCTATTGTACACTTATTCAATACAGTTTAGTGTTCAGCTCCATATTCAGTCTCTTTTGTGAGTAATTTTGCATGTGTAATTGGCAATTGATGTGAGTGTAATTGTTCTAACACTGGGTTCAATTTCCACAATTTTCTGGGAAGAACACACTGAGGGATACTTGACAAATTCTGGTTCTATGAATTTTCTTTGAGATTTTTTGGCTTTATGTTATGTATTTTCTAGAACTTATTTGCCATATGCACATTAGTTTTTTCTTTAGTTTTCAGTAACTTATATGTTAATGGACTAGTCCTTTTCCATCTTTCTACTGTTTTGTATGTAATTTTTCTACATGCATGATGAATGAATAGACATTATGCTCTTTTCGTTTTTTCTGTCCTATGTAACTAAGAGGTGTCTCCTTTATGACGTAGTTTTATAAAAGTTAAAACTATCTTTTCCATATGAAAAACAAATGTATTCTTTACCACTCTTATCAGGATCTATGGTCCATTTTTCATAAGAATGATTTGTAAGGAATGTTCATTCTTATCACGTAAATATGATGCTAAATTAAAAGGAAATAAATTTTATAGAAATTAGGACACAATATTTCTTAATTACATGCAAGTATCATTATAACTTAATTATTCACATTTTCTATATTATTTTATTATTTTAGAAACTAAATACTACTTAATATATATATATACGGAGATATTGATATTATGGAAATGATTATTTAAAAGTTATAGGATTTTAGTTTATGTTTGAAATTTACAAATACTTCATTTTGGCGAACAACTAAGGTTTCCATAAACCATATTTTTTTGTTTTTATTTTTAAAAGTAAGAATAAACACAATCCTTTTAATTATATGAACATTATAATTATCCATCTTTTAAACCAAATTGTTCTTAATAGAATATTAGCATTCAATTACTATTCCCATAGTCTTCCCAAATGGCAATAATAAGACTCACTGCATTAAAGTGTGGATCCCATGGAATTAATGTCATAATGTCATCTACTCTATGCTTGGTGGGATATAATGTAGTATATAGTAAAATTTGACATCAAAATATTATCTATATAGGCATAATCTCTTTTTAGATTTTGGTTTTTGGCTTTAATTTTTTGAAAAAAGAAATGTCCTTTAAACAAAGCTGACAAACCCTTCAAACCCTATCAGGTTGTGATCTAGAAACAAATTGGAGTGGTTATTATGATAATGACCAGGATTCAATCCCTGGTGTGCATGATTCTATGTGTGGAGTTTGTTTTGCATGGCTGGCTTTCTGATGTATCTTACATGAATACTATTTTACAATTCTAGTAAGTACCAATGAAATGTGCAAGAGTTGGTCAATATTCTTTGCAGATTTATTGTTCCTAAAATGAAAGGTGTCGAATCATGGGATATGTGGCCCTTGGTTGTGCCCCTTCCATCATCGTGTACAAGTTTCCATACCTTATCTCATTTCCCAAGCGTGGCGTGGAAAATTTTGGCAAGGCACCAGAGTAAGAGCCAAGGAGCTCAAGCAAGTATCCACCTTCTACATTTGCAAACTCTATTTTCATGCTTTGTCACAAACATTTCCGCATGTGTTGGTTGGGGAGATTGATCTTCTTAATTCAAAGATGTTATTTTTTAGTCATGTTTGTACCCTAGTTTTATTGTACACTCATCATAGCAAGGGGTGTAGAGGAGCATCGTCCCTATGCGAGGGTTCAGGGGGTACTGGCCCCCCCGAATGTGGGTTCTGGGGGCCAAAGAGCCCCCAAAAGAATCAGATGTTTATTTTCCAATAGTTTAGAGTTCCATGGTATTGGGTGACCTGTGGTATTTTCACATGGTAATTCCCTTATAAAAGGAAAGCATTGTAATACAACTATGTATTGTATTGTAGCATTGTAAAAACTATCTTTGTGATTGTGTGAGAGAGACTATAAGAGAGTGAAGAGTAATTTCAGTGGGTGTGCTACAGGTTGTATCCCTTCATTTTGATGGACATTATTATAATAAGGACTGGTGATTTATGTGTGGACGTATCCCATCTTGGGTGAACCACATTATGATTGATGTCTCTCTTGTAATGTGTTTATGTGTTTAATATTTGCATCTTGTTTATTGTTATTGCTCTATGATCATGTTTTCCTAACACAACCAAGGTTCTATGGTTCATATAAATTCATGGGACAGATTGTTGAGGTTTCTAATGAGTTGGACTTACTTGCATGAGCCAAGATACACAATGTGTTCAATGTATCTTTTATTAAGAAGGAAGTTGGGAAACAAGTGGCCATTTCAAAAGAGATTGCTCCACTTGATGATGAAGGACACGTGGTACTTGTCCTACTTAATATTTTGAATATAGAGAGACGAATTTGAGGAATAGGAAAATCAAAGAGTACCTGGTTCAATGGAAATATTTACCAAGTGAAGATGCAACATGGGAAGGTGAGTAAGTTTTACAATATCTGAGATTGCAATTGCTTGAGAACAAGGAATCTTGGGTGGGGAGGAATGTAATGTATCTTCCTTAGTGTTTACATGGTTGAATTAGTCTAACCCATATTATCTCTATGGGTTTACACAAAAAATCAAATAAAGTAGTGAGGGATTAATTTTGGCCTATGGATTAATTGGTTAATTAAATTAATCATTGGAGAATAATGTAATCTATAGCTGGAATATTTAATTAATTATTAATTAATTGATGAGTTGTAAATTCTTACGTGGTCAAGGAGAGTGCATAGGAGATTAGATGGGCCTTATGAGTTATCTTACACAAATAATTTAGAAGAAAAGCAAGAAATTGGCAGAAAAAATAGGAAAGTAATGAAGAGCAGAAAAACATCAGTAAAATCAAGTAAAAGAAGGGTTTCCAAAAGAAGGAAAAGAATAATAAATAAGGAAAGGAAAGAAAGAAAGAAAAAAGTCACATAAAAGATGCAAGTCCAAATTTTCCCAAGGAGGGCACGATGGATGAGGATAGAGGTCAATGTGCAATGCATCTTATTCAAGAAGCTAACAGAGCTTATAAAAATGGGTTGAGCACATGAATTCACATATATTTCCACTTTTATTTTCATATTCAAGATATATGAGCTTTTGAGGACTTGGGAGTTGTGCCCCTTGTCACCAATTGGGAGATGCGCCCATTCTGTTCAACCACACTAGTTGATCATTCGAATAGAGAATGAGAAGGATGGAATTCACCATTTCTCATTGAGTTTTACTATAGGTATTTCATGTGATTGCAGGCCCATTCAAAATCCAGATGGTGTATTGAATTTCAAGCAATTCAAGTTCTAAGTATTGGGCGTAATACTTCAGTGAGTTAGTTGTAGAATTGGGTGGTGATGGTGTTTATATAGTATGATATGGATTCTATCATTTCAGATCTGATATGTAATCCATTACTTATTGAATAATAAGATTCAATGTTGTTCTTCCATTTTTCAATTTTTTACATTTTATTGTATGTTTTCCTCTTATGCTCGCTTTGATGGTAAATTTGACAAGTTTTCAGAATTGTTGCAATATATTAGCTTCCACAAATCCATATCATATTTTTTGACTTGCTACAGTAAGAATAAACATAATTGTATCCATCCCAACTTTTAGATCATAAATTTGTGACCATTAGATTCTCTTAGAATTGAGTTGGAAATATTCTAGTTGAGATGTCCTAAATTCTAAATTCTCTCCCTAGCTTCCAATATTTGTCAAATAGAGTCCAAATATCTATATTAGTGTTTTCATAACTTCTTGGGTATATATAGACCAACCACTTCTAATCCTACACTAGAATCCATTGGGTTCCACATAAGTCATAGGGCCATTTCCTTGAAGCCTTTGGTTTAGACAAAGGAGTCTACCCAGGTTCAAAGCACCAAAAGAACGTGCAACTATCAAAGTTGTGTGTATTATTAAGGTTTTTGTAGTTTTTCCTTAAGCTATAGCATATCTAAAAATCCATCTTGGGAAAATTTGGGGAATTTTAGAAGTGTTTGAGTCTTAATATGTTAAACTACTTGCCCAAAACTAGTTAAATTTGAGTTAGTGTACCTGGATCTCTATTTAAGCACATTATAGACTCAATGGAAAATGAAGAAGAATTATAAATGGAAGAAGAATGTCTAGTACACTCAAATGAAGTAGAAGGAATTGCATTAGGATATTTATATCTGTAGGGGGTAGTTGATGCTTGGGAACATGAAGACATAAAATCAATTTTAGAAAATCATATGTAGCTCCTTAAATATTCCCTCCATCAAAGTAATGCTACACAACACCCATAATCAAAGAAAAAAGGACCCTACTCCTACTTTATAGGATTCAATCTGATTATTCTCAAAGACCCAATGAAAATCTTCAGAGAATATTAAAAATAGGTCGAAAGAGAAAAAATATATGCAATGAATTAGGTGAAAAACTTGTGGATTCAGGGTAGAACACACCTATGTTAGATAAGTATCTCCTCAACCCTCCTCCCAATTTACAATGAATATTATTTTCCCAAATATGATAGGTCTACATGGTAAGAGTGAACACATGTTATTAGGGAATAAGATCCACACATAAAAACCAACCATTACAATGATTGAAACTAATTCTTCTAGGGAAATGATAAACATAATCGACACAACTTGTAGGTGAGGAATTAACTTAATGAAAATAGATGTAAGAGGATAAGCTAAAGGGTTGGAAATTCAGTGTAACCCTAGGGATATAGTTTTGGATGGATTCCTTTCTACTTCTAGAACTCTCTAGGAAAAATTCAAATTAATAGGTTCATCTTCGACATGACATATTATGAATGCATACAGACCTCAAATTTTGGAGGAAAATCTTAGATTCCTTTAGAGTAATCAAGACTTAGTGGAACCTATAATAACAAAACATTTGATGATAGGATTCAAATATTTCAATATCATCCCCTCGCTAGCTAAAAACGAGGTTGAATTAGAAGATTGGACATATGCAATGAACTTTCTAAAATAATTCTCTAGACCCTTAATCTAATTGACATGGAAATAATTAATGTCATCCACACCTAGAAAAACAGAAGGTCATGAAATATACATGTTCCTTATAATATTGACTGATTTTTAATATCATAATCTCTTAAGAATCAAGGGATAGTCACATAATCCTCTATCCTACATTGTGTAGGCTCAAACTACTAATCAGTTTTCCTAAAATAGGTCATTAGAGGAAACTTGATTAGAAATCCATTCAGGGTTGAAAAACTATGCTTAGGATGACCTTATTTTCAAGACAATATAGACCAATGGTGGAAGGAGGCATAAGTGAAAAAAGGGACATTGACGTATATGATTCAACAACATCTAAAAAACCTAAAGGGAACACTCAAATAATGGAATAAGGAAACCTTTAAGAATATTCACAAAGACAAAAATTAGATTGAATCAGAAATGTCACAATTTTAACAAAGAATGATTTTAGAGGGAATAATGGAGGAACTTATAAATGAGGAATCAACTCTGAAAATCCAACTAGATTCAATAATTAGATAAGAGGAAATTCTACGGAGATAGAAATCCCAAGTCTAGTGGCTAAAAGAAGTGGAAATAAAATCAAAATGGTTCCATATCTTGATGGTACAACACAAATACCACAACAAGATAATTTATCTGAAAATAATCAAGGTAATAATGTAATAGAAAAGGTAAACACTAAGATGGAATTGGTGGCATATTAGCAATATTTGATTAGAGAACCCTAAGCGGGAAGAAGGGAAGTATTTGAAAAAATTACTCATCACATCCCAAACTTGGTAACAAAGGATAAAAGTGATAGTTTGATGAGAATGATTACCATGGGAACAGTTGAACGAGAAGTGATGGAGAAACCAATAATAAAATACCATATGTTAGATTTATTCACCACATATTTTTCCCATTCATGGTTGTATGTGCTAAATTCCTTTTTTTTAATGAAAAAATGACATGTACTTCTCGATTTCTTCTAGTATTAAACTCTCTTTTCTAACTATTGTACCCAAAGAAGAAGTAGAAAAAAAATGAGTACGTTTTGATCGATCACCCTATATAATGTCATATATAAAATATTTACGAAGGTTATAGAAAAATCACTGAATCCCCTCATGCCCCAATTGACCTCCCTAGAACAAACATGGTATGTGAAAGTTACATGAATTTTGGATGGTATCATCTTATCTCAGGAAGTGATATGTTCACTCAAATCCACCAAAAAACCTGGCATGATCATCAAATTGGGCATATCAAAATATTTTGACAAACTATTTTGGAAATACATAAGGAAAATGCTCTTAGCTTTCAACTTTTCTTACAAATGGATGGATTGGATCTTGTCATTAACCTCTTTTTCTTTCTTATCAATCCTGGTCAATAGAACAATTTTCTCAATAGGTTCTATTCCTTGAGAGGCATTCGGCATTGGACCATTTATCACATTTTATCTTTATACTTATGTCCAAAGGAATGGGGATATTCATCATGGATGAGGTAGACGAATGAAATAGATTAGAGGTCTCAGGCTCCATGGTGATGATCTGCCAACTTCACATTTACAATTTATGGATAACTCCATGATCATGGGTGTTCAACATATCATGAATCTAAATCCATTAAACGTTTCTTGAAATTGCGCATGTAATCTTGACACCATATCAAAAACATTAATATTACAAATCATTGACTATTTTGGGACCAAATGTATTCTCTTCTAAGCCATTCCTATAAATAAATCCATAGTTGTATTGTTTATACTTCTCCTAATAGCATTGAAAGGGAAGAAGATCCTCAAGACACTATTTGGTAAATAAAGAGAAAATATTTCTTGAGTTTTGTATGGTAGAGGAACATAGTATCATGATAGAGTGATGGGTGGATGAAAGCATTGATAATACCAATTTTGTCATGAAATTACTAATTTTGATTGATAGAGATGAAATTCTCATAGGAGCTTTCTTCACACC
Organism: Pseudotsuga menziesii; assembly: GCA_001517045.1. Taxonomy (NCBI): domain Eukaryota; kingdom Viridiplantae; phylum Streptophyta; class Pinopsida; order Pinales; family Pinaceae; genus Pseudotsuga; species Pseudotsuga menziesii. Next base: position 228,694 of record LPNX010915663.1, on the reverse strand, counting down.
AATGATATGATGATCAAGCTTGAGGGTGAAATATATCATTGATTCCTATGAATGGATGATGAATTTATCCTCAACAACAGAGCTTGTGGAGATAGTGTGATAAAAAATAGCTATTAATTTATTTATTTTGTTATGTGTTTTCATGACTTCAATGGGTAATTAATGAATTATATTATTTATATAAATATAGTTTCATTGTCATTTTATATTTTCATATTATTTAGATTTATATTTTTGTTTGGAGTTGAACTTGTCTTAACAATTGGTTATGAAAAAAGGAAATTTCTTTTGGAGAACTCCATAATGGCCAACATAGACATTCAAGTACATTACATCTCATCAACGAGCGAGCCAATTGAAGTGCTTGAGAAAAGAGAGTGAATGAACACAACTTATTCAACCTCCCTTTAAGACAAGCAATAAATCTCCATAGTTTACCATTGTGATAATTAATATGGGAAAACCTTTAGAATAACTTGAGCACAAGATTAAAGGTTAGGGTCAACCATTAGAAATTATTTCAAAAAGGGAATAAACCCAACAACCATGATGATCTTTTGTCCAATAATGAACTTATTCACATTGTCCCTTTAATTATGATCATTGATGTTTATGTCTCTTGTAGTTTGTTGAAAATCTAAACTTAATGTGTTATGGTTTTCTTCATGCTAGAATTTTATCATTATTATTGTGTATTGAAGCAACACTTTTGATTTTAATGTTCAACATGGCTTGTTTGGTGGTGAATACCACCACATCCTAAGCTAATTAATAGTAATGGTACAACATCCAACTTTATTTTACAAAATGATGGTAGATTAGCAAATAAGCATACCCACTTAAACATTTAAATTATACATTAACAATAAACCTTACCATAATTATGCTTAACTACGAATACAAAAGTTTATTTTCTGGAATGATAGTAATTTGCTAAAAGTGTCTTTTTTATGTTTATTCACCACCAAACTATTTTTAATAAAATAATGTGGAAACTTTGTAAATAGTCACAATTTGAAAAATAGATATAATTTAACATTTTGATGTTTTAACTTATTTAATAATATACATTTATATTGTAAATAAATCAAATTAAAAACATTAAAGTTCATAAAAATAAAATACTCAACATAAGCATCATAAAATTCTATAATAAAATAAACCAATATTAATACATATCAACTGAAAGTGTTTTTTTTGTTAAAATAAGATTTATAGGGAATTACATCAAGTTCATAAAAATAAAATACTAAAATAGATAAACAATAATAAGCACCATAAAACTATTAAATTTCGGTAGAGCAAATGGTCGAGAGTGGTTTTGTTTTCTTGGTGACCAAGGATCAAAACCCGCTACTCCTCAAAGGCAGCATTTAAATCCAATCATGCTAAGGGTTGGTGCGGCCAGGCCGGGTGCGATCCTCGGGTGAGTGCAATCCCTGGATGATTTTGACAGCTTAGATGCCCATGGATCAGACCAAAGGTTCGCCCAACAAGTTACATGGCACTTAACCAACAAAAAATAAATAAACACCATAAAAATCTATAATAAAACAAACCATAGTTTTTTTTTTTGGCAAAGTGGTGGAACCCCTCTAACTAGCAGGGTTTCCATTGGCTAAGAAACCACAAACCAAGGGAATCTAAGCCTTCAAAATCACCCAGGGATCGCACCTGGCCTGGACCGCACCAACCCTTAACATGGTTGGATGTTTTGGTATCCGACGGGATTAGAACCAGCGACCTTTCAGCTTAGGGAGCGTCTTAACCATACCCCGCCACCAACTATTCTACATCTTGCAGATAATAAAATAAACCATTGTTAATACATATTAACTCAAGGTTTTGGTTTTTTGATTAGTAGAGAATTACATCAAGTTTAAGTTGTGAATGATAATTCATAGGGATTATATGTTTGGTATGAACTTTATTGATATACAAAAATATTAAAAAATAAAGGTTTATTAATAGATGATGGTGGTTAAAGTTTATAATGATGGTGATAGATATCAACTCAAGGTCTTTTTTATTAAAATAGGATTTGTATAACATTACATCAAGTTTAAGTGGTGAAGGATAATGTATAGAAATTATATGTTTAGTATTAATTTTATTGATATAAAAAAAATTAAGAAATAAAGATTTATTAGGAGATGATGATAGTTAAAGTTTATGATGATGGTGGTCTACATGATTGAAGTATATAATTTCATCTTCAAAATAGATTTTAAAATGTATTTAAAAAAATACATTTTAATATATTTTAGAATTTTTTTTATTATTATAAACATTCAATAAAAAAATTTACATTACTAAATATTGAAAAATATCAGATGAGATTGATCAACTTAATTTAAACACCAAAATAACCAATATCACATTCCGGCATCTTCTTGATTTAAACGCCAACATAATTATTTATGTATTTCTTTTGTTTTCTATATATATATATTAGTCAAATTAGTCAAAAACCATTAGTATTAAAGATAAAATATTTTTTTTATAATGGTTGGTTATCCATTCATCACCTACAAGTTATTCATTCATTAGCTACCAATTACTTTATATATATACATATACTATAGTTTGTTTATATGAGGGAGATCTTGTAAAGTTTGTTACTAACAAAATAATAAAAAATAAAAATTTTAATTATAAGTCAAAATAAATGTGCCAAAAAAAACAACTTAATATGAGGGAGATCTTGTAATGTTCACCTTTGTTGCACCGAGAGGTGCTATACAGCCCAGTATTGGGGAGATCTTGTAATGTGATGTAACGTTGGTAACGTTTGTAACATGTCAGAAAAAAATAATAGTGATAGTGAATATTATGGGAGAGATCTTGTAACATGATGTAAAGTAGTAACGTTTGTAACATGTCAACAAAAAATAATACCTAAAAATTAATAACTAATAAAAAATTTAATTATAGGCCAAAATAAATGTCGGCCTGGAAAACAACCTAATATGGGGGAGATGTTGTAATCTTCCTACCTAACAAAAAAATAAAAAAAGTAAAAAATTAATTATCCCGTAAAAAAATGTGGGTGAGGAAAAAAAACATATTATGGGGCAGATGTTGTAATGTTCTTACCTAACAAAAAAATAACAGATAAACAATTGAATTATCCACAAACAAATGTTGGCCTTTCACATGGTTTTAAAACCATGTGCCAGACCTTCTAAACAACCCATGGTTTTATTGTACATGGCTCATGTGCAAGGCCTCCTAAACAACCCATGGTTTTATTGTTCATGGTTTAGGAGGGCCTTGCAAATGGTTTTAAGACCATGTGCAAGGCTTCCTAAACAACCCATGGTTGTAGGAGGGCCTTGCATATGGCTTTGAAACCATATATGGGGAAATGTTGTAATGTTTGTTCCTAACAAAATAAAAATATTATATGTCGGCCATAAATAATATTAAATATTAATAATAAAAATATTATATGTGGACCTTAAATAAAAAGATGTGTCTTTTGGCTTGAATCAAATCAATGGTTATATATAGGACACATCAAAGTTGATAGTTCATTGAGTGCAATACCTAAGAAGAGGTTTGCACCTCGAGAGATTTGATTCCTCCCGGCTCTTGATAGAGCCTAATATTTGGATTTACGCTTGTTACTAACGAAATAATAAAAAATAACAAAAAAAAACATAATATAACGGAGATGTTGTAACATTTGTCGTGTAACTTCTGTTACTAACAAAATAATAAAACATAAAAAATTTAATTGTCCACCAAAATAAATGTCAACCGCAAACAAAACAATAAAAAATAAAAAAATTCAATTATTAGGCAAAAAAATTGAGTCAAAAAGAAAGAAAAAATGTTGTTGTTGCACATGATTTTAAAACCATATGCAAAGCTTCCTAAACAACCCATAGGTTTCCTAATTTAGTATAAATGTTTATATATATTGTTTATTTCATATAATTGTTTATTTCAAATTTTTAAAAATTATTATCAAATTAATCTTGATAATATATTTATGTGATCATTCTTTCATGAATAAAAGCATAAATAATAATCCACCTAAAATTCTAAAATACTAACACCTATCTATATAACCATCCTTATAATATAAAACAATCAAACTTATTCTAAATACTTTTTTATTCTAAAAAGAACGAACTCTACAAAATATACTGTAAATTCTAAAATACTAACACCTATCTATATAACAATATAGATAACAATATGAGAATATAATATGAAAAAATCAAACTTATTCTAAATACTTCAATATTTACATTACTAAATATTGAAAAACATCACATGATATTAATCAACTTAATTTAAAAACCAAAATAATCAATATCACTTGCCAAAGATCGAGTTGATTTAAACACCAAAATAATTATTTATATGTATTTCTTTTGTTTTCTACATGTATCTTAAATATATATATATATATATATATGATCATTTTTTTAAGGTAAAAATTTATGAATACTAACAATAAAATAATTGTTTTATAAATTTTTTAGTGCTTAATATATTTTACATTATATGTTATCTATGTATTTATTCATTATCTAGGAGTTATTTTTTATATTCTTTTTTTATATTTTATATTTTTGTATTGATCTTTTATGGGTTGTTGGTTGTCCATTCATCACCTACTAGGTATCCATTTAGTAGTTACCAATTATTCATTAGCTACCAGTTACTTTTTATATATATTGTTTATAATTTGTTTATTTCATATAATTGTTTATATATTGTTATTCGCTGATTGCACACCAGCAGCAGAAATCAATTGAAAGTTGTCCCCTCACTTGAGAAAGTGGGAGAGGTGTGACCTTGGGGGAAAGCACAGAGCTAGGTACTGTCACCTACTCCTAGCTCCTCCGTTTAGGCTAACTCCTAACGAAACCAAGGGGGGTAGTACCTAACAAAAAGTTTTCTATGGCTCAATGTTTAAGTTAAGTTTTAGATGTTTTTGGATGCAGATGGGTGTTGTTTAGGAGTTAATGTGATTTTAAATGATTTAATATTATGAATATGACACATAAATTAGAGCAATCCACATTGCTGGCAAGAGATTGAACGATAAGCAAATATTCTAGACTTGTAATTTAAGCATTCAGATATAATCAGTGAAGATAGACCATAGGCAGTTGATCAAGATAGAAAATTACTCAAGTATAACAAAGGACGAGTGCCTTATGGAGTCAAATAAATGCGTGAAGTAGAGTCTAGGAATTAAGCTAGTGAATATTCGGTTTTGCAAGTGCTCTTGGTAGATTTTAAGAATTTTAAAATGCTCTTGATTAGGGTGTCAATGAAGGTTTGTCAAAGCCGGGAGACTCTTCTAAGTTCCCTCCGTTGAAGACATGTCGGGCCCGCCTAGTATCCCAGGATGGTATCGTAAATATTGACCAGCTAGCCGAGAATCTAAGATAGCGGGAGGTTCTGGTGCCTCTACTTGGAAGGATCCCTACAATGTCGATGCATTGGTTGTGGGTGTTTAAGTGTTATTAAATTACTCTTGTGGGGTTTAAAGATCCAATGCCATTTCTAGGTATTCCGATCTAGGATTGGTCAGAGCATACTCCAACAAGAAGAGATGGGGGTTAATTAATTAAAGGGGTATGTGTGTTGAAGATTTTATTAAAACAATTAATTAGACTCTCTGACGGAGAGTTCTCTTGATCCCGTCTTATGACAGTGGTTCAAGAGACTTAGCTAATCTATATGCAGCTAATGCAAGGATTGTGCAAACCTAGGATGCTGTCCAATAGAGAGTGCTCTTGACTTGTGTTTTTGCAAGTTCAAGAGTCTTAAATAATTAATTGATTAAACAAGCACAACAATTAAGAAGAAAGTGGTTGATTAAACTCTCCGACAGAGAGCACTCTTGATCCATGTTACGATGAGATTCAAGAGATTTTGGTTCTTTTTATGATTTGACAATTTATAACAAGACACCAAAAAGCAATGATGAATCTAGCAATTAGTGGAAATGAAGCTAAGGAACAACTAGAAATTAGTAAGAATGAAACTAAGTCTAATCAAATAACTAAACTAATTGCTTAAGGAACAATATACTAAGTAAATCATAAAAATGAACACAAGACACACTTCCCCAAAATAGGGGAAGTAGAAAAGGAAGGAGACTTGCTCCCACTCAGCTCTTTTTTATTAATCTTTTACAATGATGATGTGTTCTTTGTTTCTTGGAAGAACGGGGAAAGAAGGGGATGAAAGAAGAGGGATAGTATTCTTTTTGTTCTTTTTGCACTCCTTGTTTGTTTGTGGCCTTTGGGATCTCCTTCACCTGTTTGCAATCTAAGAGCTCTAGACACACACTTGTTATGATATGAGTTGACAAAAATAACTTGAAATATAATCTATAAATTAGCTAAAAACACTTACCCAAACTCACCTAGAAGAAGGAAGAAAAGATGCAAGAAAAGGGTAAGGCAAGAGGGGTGAAAGAGGGGTGGAAAGAGGGAAAAAGGAAAGTCAAAGAAGGCTGGAAACTAAGTGAGAAATAGGGATGCAAATCAGAGAAAGACGGCTGAGAATGAGGGTAAAAAAGACTGAAAGTACATCCCAAAATATGGTCAAGGAAAAGGATAGAAAGGGGCTACAAAAAGTGGAAACAGGAAGCAAAAGAGGGCTGTCCAAAAGGGTGAAAAGTGGGGAAAAGTGGACAGATAACTAAGGGAAGAAAAGGTTGTAAATGAGGATGAAAAAAGGCTACAAGTACAGCCCAAAATATGGCCCAAAATAAGGATGGAAAGGGGCTGCAAAAAGTGGAAAAAGGAGGCAAAAGAGGGCTATCCAAAAGGATAAAAAGCGGGGAAAAGTGGACAATGAACTAAGGAAAGGAAATGATGCAAATAAAATTTCTGAAAGGCTTAAAGTAAAGCATAAGGAAGCCAACCGAGGCAAAGGCTAAGTGAATGAATGTTCACTTTAGCCCAAACGTGCCATAATCCCAAGAAAATAAAGATTTTTTAATTTGAATGATGAATAAAAGCAAGAAGAGAATGGTCAAACCTGTGGATCTTTTTAAAGCACTTGGATCTCATGAAGCATGCAATTACCGAAAAAGTGTACTTGACTCCAAGAGAAGAAGATGCAGCTGAGCTCGAACTTCTGCTTGGTTGGATGGAAGGATCTACAAAATAACACTCATAGACTTGCCATACAAAATATTAGATCATGTATTGTTCACAAATTGAAATAAAGAAGAGCATGAACTACAACTGAATAAAAAAATGCTCTTTTTTAAATTCTAGAATTAAATCAATAAATGGATAACTTTCAAACCGCAAATACATGTTCTTATGTGCTTACAGAAGCCTTCTAAAGCATAACATCATAATCTCAAATAGACAAGAAAGAAAGCATTAAAACAACATCACCTCATCCATCAAGTGCAATCATCTAAAGAATCACACCACATGAGCCTCCAAAGCCTTAATTTTATTCCAATGGTTGCATAGAAGCAACAAACAATTACAAAAGTTTCACTAGAGTTTCTCTACACAAAAATCCATCCGAATAGAGCTAAATGAGCCTCTATTTATACAATGAGAGAGTGATAAAACCCTAAAACCAGAAAACCAACCCTAACCAGCTTAGCCACCTAACAAAGAGCCTAGACCTAAACTGAAGAACCAGGAGTAAGAGGAGGCCTCCACCTAGGCAAGGTGCCCCCACTTCAAACTTGTGCTCTGAAAACAATCCCATCTTAATCCCACACGTGTGATGATGCCTTCATGAGGAGAGAGGGGCATGAATAGCTTAAGGAGGCGTCTGGATGTAGGTAAGCTCATCCTTTAGGTCTGGCAGGAGCTTGATCTAGGTCTGGGAAGCCCACTGATGGTGCAAGCTTCAGTCTTCACCTCGATCAAATCACTGGACCAATGAGTGCTCTCCATCTCATATTTAGCTGGAGATGACATGTTTGCTAACTGATAATAAATTAATTGCTCACTTAATGGTGACTGAAGCTGATTTATGACAACTCCAAACATCATAAGTGCTCCATGAGATGTCATTTAGCCTTTTATTTTGCTGAATTTGGATTAATTTGGAGAGTTTTAATTTTCTCCAAAATAATCAATTTTTAATAAAAATTAATTTTTTAACTCAAAACTGACTTTTTTGAGTAAAAAGACATTATGCGTCCGATTGTTGATCTGAAAGTTGGTTTTGACTAGCTGGCTGATCAAGAATGATTTTTGGCTTAAGGTTAGAGCCTTCAATCACTGAATTCGGAGTTCGTATGACTGACTTATTAAAAACGGTTTTTTTCCATTTAATTTATGCAAAAATTAACCCAAAAAACTTATGAAAAGTAATTAAAAATTTAAAAAAATTAAAAAATAATTTTTTCCTCGTTCGAAAAAAAAAATTTCGAAAAACATTTATATGTCCAGATGACTTAGGACATGACCATGCTCTACCTAAATAATTCCTAGTAGGTTTATAACACTCAGTTGGGCTCTAATAACCCCCCAAGGCCCAGAATTCAACATCGGGCATTCCAGCTTTGGAGAAAGTGAGAGAAAACCTCGTCAATTATACTCGGCTGAAGGTAAAGCATAATTGTTAGGGGAAAAAAACTCCCTGGAATACCTTATTTGAGATTCTACGCCTCAGGAAACCGAACCACTCAAAATTACCCTACTAGCACATTTTATTGCAAGCCCTGCGGGGCCATGGTCAAAATTATTTAAATAAAAAACTGGCTAGCCAATATTGGCTAGAGATGAATACGAATCAACTAATACACTGGAATCAGACTTTGAACAAGTCTGTCAACCGGTGGCTCCTCAACTAATCCAACTATGGTACAAATAAGTGGATAACATCTGGCTCCAACTATGGGATGTGTGCTCAATGTAGTCTCTTATGCAAGGATAGCATACGAGAGCCCCAGAATCTCTAGTTTCCATATCCTATAAAACATCTCAACTTGACAAGAAAACCTTAGTAGCACAAGTTTTATGAAAAAGAGCCAATGATCCAAAAGTTGCTTTATTCAAAGAAAAAACTTCACTAAAGAATTTATTTATTTCTAAGTACATAAAGAAAATGCTAAAGTAAACGCTCACTTTAAGGAGCCTATTTTCCTACTCTAAGCATGATACACAAAAGGTTAGGTGTAATCATAAATCCAGTGTAGCCACCTAAGCATTTTATTAATATAAAAAAGTTTTTCCTTCTCTTTGGTTACCAACCAAAGTAAGGACACAATTTCCAGAAAATGCAAACCTGCGTGATGATCCAGAATGGGCAGGCTGGATGGGGAATCATAAGCATGAATAATGTCATCAAACTTCTTCCCAAACTGGTAGGTTCTTGCACAGGATGCTTCTATCCATGACTAGATAGACCTGATATACCAATATGTATGATGAGGCAGATCATCATACTCATCAAAAAGGCTTATCTGCTGATAACTCTGTGTGTAAGCCAAGAACTGCTCCAAATGTGAAGACGATGGCTGAGAAAAAACTTCAACTAGTTCTATCCCATCTGATTCTTCACCGCACTAATTTTTCAAGTCCTTATCACAGATACTCAGATACAATTCTGACTGATTATATGAAAACTATAACTGTTCTTCTTTACAACTATCATAAGTCACAGAATAAATGCTCCCCTCGCTGGACACATCATAGATGAGATTCTCAAAAATATTTTCAAAAGTATCATAGGTTGTATTTTCAATAAAAGTCCAATAATCATTGTCGCCATCTATGTCGGATATGAGAGATGCTTCATCACTGGTATAAAGTCCCTGGCTACACTCCTCATTCTGCTCAAAACATCTTCTTCAAAAAGTTGGGTTTCAAAGATATCACATGGGACCCAACTTTCCAAATATTTGTCATCCGGTGGAGAGCATGGAGGACTCTCATCACATGAAACTTCTAAGATTGAATTTTCAATTAAAGTCTCGTAGTTGTCATCCATCTCGGAAGAAAGGGATTCTTCCTCACTTGTATCACATTCCTGGCTATATCCCTCCTCATGATCATAGTCAGCTTCTTTAGAAAAAAGGTCATAAGGTAGTAAACCTTCCAAACTATTATCATTATGCTCATTTGTAGGATTAGTACCAAATTTTTCAGTGAGGTTATCCAATTGTTGACTATAATCTTCGACTTGACACCGGGTTTCTTTGGTGACAGGATGGAGCTGTCCAACTGTGTTAATGTACTAAGGCTCTCTTGAATATTGTTTTGCCTCTCTCCAACTTTCTCCAGAAATATCATGCATGTCATCTACATAGCTTATGTACTCAGGCTCTCTTGATGATGCTTTAGGACCACCACCCTCTGGAAAACCATGCTCCTGAACATAGCATGAATAATAGCAAGAAGATTCTTCATGAAGGTCTTCACATGCCCTACAAAATGGCGTGTAAGTTTCAACCATATTAGCAGCCTCTAACTGATGAGGAGGCCTCTGTTCATGGCTGGGATTTCTTCTTTGCCATGTTGGTTTTGCAGGGAAGGTTCTAGGAGGTGGTGGAGGTTGAGTTCTTTCAACAGTTATGACCCAATTCTGAACCTCTTTAATCTATGCTAAGTAATTCCTTTCCATGTCTTGCATTTTTTCTGTTAAGTCCATGAGCTTCTTTCCATATGCCTCGTTTGATGGATGTTTTCCTTTAGGTTCCACAGTTTTCAGAGGAGTTAATGATCTAGAGTAACCCTAGATGTTTGACTCTCTTAAAGACTGCATATTCTTATCAATTTTAATGGCCAAATTCTGAGCTTGAAGCAATGCGGTCGGCTCCTTGTCTCTAATCTAGTACTGGATCTTGCCACTTAATGCTTCTATGTAATAATCCAAAGTGGAAGCTACAGGAGGAGCATAAGTAGCAGGGATGGAATTTGATAACTCTGTGAACCTATCGTTGAATTCATCCATGGTTTTTGTATTAGATTTCTTCATACTAGTCAAGGATGCCAGTAGATGTCTAGGCTCCTTTTTCCTGCCAAATTTTCCAAGGAACGTAACCTTGAAGGCTTCTATGGCAGCGAAAGAGTTGTTCAGCAAGTTGTCATACCAGTTTCCAGCCTTACCATCGAAAGATAGAGCCAAAAGGGTCATGTATACATATTTGTGTTTTTTAGTACCCCTGACATAGGCACCACAGTGTTTTGAAAAATATTTGAGATGTTGCTCAGCAGAGGTAGAGGCATCACTGCCTGTGAAAATGACAATCTTATCAATAGCTTTTTCAGGAATGTCATGGGGATGACCTGCTATCTGAGTAAAATTGAGCTGAGTAAAAAACTCACCCATTGTGTTAGGAAAATAGTTATTGTTTTGAAAATTTTCTAAGTTTTCTTGAAATAAAAGGTGGATGTCTCAAACAGACTCATATCCAAGTTCTTCAAGGATCCTGCAAGAAGCAAGTTTGTTCAGTCTCCTCATATAAACATTTTCAGGCTCGGGGATGAAATTGAGCAAACCTTTAGAGTTTCTTCTAGTTGAATACCTTGAGGTGTTTACTGACAGTGGAGTCGCCAGGTGGATTCAAGTCTAATTTCGGAGAGTGATTGGACTAAAAATCTACCAAAAAAGGGGAAAAAAGGTAAAAAACTAAAAAGAGACAAAGGTCATTTAGGAACAAAAAAAATTGTCCCCAGCAGTGGCGCCAAAAGATGTTGTCTGACAATTGCACACCAGCATCAGAAATCAATTGAAAGTTGTCCCCTAACTTAAGAAAGTGGGAGAGGTGTGACCTTGGGGGCAAGCACAGAGCTAGGTACTATCACCTACTCCTAGCTCGTCCGTTTAGGTTAACTCCTAACGAAGCCAACGGGGGTAGTCCCTAACAAATAGTTTTCTATGGCTCAATGTTTAAGTTAAGTTTTAGATTTTTTTGGATGCAGATGGGTGTTGTTTAGGAGTTAATGTGATTTTAAATGATTTAATATTATGAATATGACACATAAATCAGAGCAATCCACGTTGTTGGCAAGAGATTGAACGATAAACAAATATTCCAGACTTGTAACTTAAGCATTCAGATATAATCAGTGAAGATAGACCACAGACAGTTGATCAAGATATAAAATTACTCAAGTATAATGAAGGACCAGTGCCTTATGGAGTCAAATAAATGCATGAAGTAAAGTCTAGGAATTAAGCTAGTTAATATTAGGTTTCGTAAGTGCTCTTGGTAGATTTTAAGAATTTTAAAATTCTCTTGATTAGGGTGTCAATGAAGGTTTGTCAAAGCCGGGAGACTCTTCTAAGTTCTTTCCAAGTTCCCTCCATTTAAGACATGTCGAGCCCGCCTAGTATCCCAGGCTAGTATCGCAAAGATTGACTAGCTAAACGAGAATCTAAGACAGCAGGAGGTTCCAGTTCCTCTACTTGGAATTACTTTTGGAAGGATCCCTACAATGTCGGTGCATTGGTTGTGGGTGTTTAAGTGTTATTAAATTATTCTTGTGGGGTTTAAAGATCCAATGCCATTTCTGGGTATTCTGATCTAGGATCGGTCAGAGAATACTCCGGCAAGGAGGGATGTGGGTTAATTAATTAAAGGGGTATGTGTGTTGAATATTTTATTAAAACAATTAATTGGACTCTCTGACAGAGAGCACTCTTGACCCCATCTTATAACAGTGGTTCAAGAGACTTAGTTAATCTATATGTAGCTAATGTAGGGATTGTGCAAACCTAGGATGCTCTCCGATAGAGAGTTCTCTTGACTTGTGTTTTTGCAAGTTCAACAGTATTAAATAATTAATTGATTAAACAATCACAATAATTAAGATGAAACTGGTTGATTAAACTCTTCGACAGAGAGCACTCTTGATCCACCTTACGGTGAGATTCAAGATATTTTGGTTCTTTTTATGATTTGACAATTTATAACAAGACACCAACAAGCAATGATGAATCTAGCAATTAGTGGAAATGAAGCTAAGAAACAACTAGCAATTAGTAAGAATGAAACTAAGTCTAATCAAAGAACTAAACTAATTGCTTAAGGAACACAATACTAAGTAAATCATAAAAATGAACACAAGAGACACTTCCCCAAAATAGGGGAAGTAGAAAAGGAAGGAGACATGCTCCCACTCAACTCTTTTTTATTAATCTTTTACAATGATGATGTGTTCTTTGCTTCTTGGAAGAACGGGGAAAGAAGGGGATGAAAGAAGAGGGATAGCAGTCTTTTTGTTCTTTTTGTACTCGTTCATTTGTGGCCTTTGGGATCTACTTCACCTGTCTGCAATCTAAGAGATCTAGACACACACTTGTTATGATATTAGTTGATAAAAAATAACTTGAAATTTAATCTATGAACTAGATAAAAACACTTACCCAAACTCACTGAGAAGAAGGAAGAAAAGAGGCAAGAAAAGGGCAAGGCAAGAGGAATGAAAGAGGGAAAAAGGCAAGTCGAAGAAGGCTGGAAACTAAGTGATAAATAGGGATGCAAATTAGAGAAAGAGGGCTATGAATGAGGGTAAAAAGGCTGAAAGTACAGCCCAAAATATGGTTGAATAAAATGATAGAAAGGGGCTGCAAAAAGTGGACACAGGAAGCAAAAGAGGGTTGTCCAAAAGGGTAAAAAGTGGGAAAAATTGGACAGCGAACTAAGGGAAGGAAAGGCTGCAAATGAGGGTGAAAAAAGGATGAAAGTACAGCCCAAAAGATGGCCCAAAATGAGGATGGAAAGGGGCTGCAAAAAGTGGAAAAAGGAGGGAAAAGAGGGCTGTCCAAAAGGGTAAAAAGTGGGGAAAAGTGGACAGCGAACTAAGGGAAGGAAAGACTGCAAATAAAAGGCCTAAAAGGCTGAAAGTAAAGCATAAGGAAGACAACCAAAGCAAAGGCTAAGTGAATGCATGTTCACTTTATCCCAAACATGCCCTAATCCCAAGAAAATAAAGATTTTTTAATTTGAATGATGAATAAAAGCAAAGAGAGAATGGTCAAACCTGTGGATCTTTTTAAAGCACTTGATCTCGTAAAGCATGCAATTATTAGAAAAGCGTACTTGACTCCAAGAGAAGAATATGAAGCTGAGCTCGAACTTATGCTTGGTTGGATTGAAGGATATGCAAAATAACACTCATAGACTTGCCATACAAAATATTAGATCATGTATTGTTCACAAATTGAAATAAAGAATAGCATGAACTACAACTGAATAAAACAATGCTCTTTTTTAAATTCTAGAAGTAAATAAATAAACAGCTAACTTACAAACCACAAATACCTGTTCTTATGTGCTTACAAAATCCTTCTAAAGAATAACATCATAATCTCAAATAGATAAGAAAGAAAGCATTAAAACAACAATACCTGATCCATCAGTGCAATCATCAAAAGAATCACACCACATGAGCCTCCAAAGCCTTAATTTTATTCCAATTGTTGCATAGAAGAAACAAGCAATTACAAAAGTTTCACCAGAGTTTCTCTACACAAAAATCCATTCGAATAGAGCTAAAGGAGACTCTATTTATACAATGAGAGAGTGCTAAAACCCTAAAACCAAAAAACCAACCCTAACCAGCTTAGCCACCTAACAAAGAGTCCAGACCTAAACTAAAGAACCGAGAGTGAGGGGAGGCCTCCACCTAGGCAAGGCGTCCCCACTCCAAACATGTGCTCTAAAAACAAACCCATCTTAATCCAACATGTGTGATGATTCCCTCATGAGGAGAGAGGGGCGTGAATAGCTTAAGGAGGTGTTTGGATGTAGGTAAGCTCATCCTTTAGGTTTGACAGGAGCCTGAGCTAGGTTTGGGAAGCCCACTGTTGGTGCAAGCTTTAGTCTTCACCTTGATCAAATCACCGGACCAATGAGTGCTCTCCATCTCATCTTTAGTTGGAGATGACATGTCTACTAACTGATAGTCAATTAATTGCTCACTTAGTGCTGACTGAAGTTGAGTTATGAAAACTCCAAACATCATAAGTTCTCCATGAGATGTCATTTATATTTTTATTTCACTGAATTTGGATTAATTTTGAGAGTTTTAATTTTCTCCAAAATAATCAATTTTTAGTAAAAATTCATTTTTTTATTTAAAACTGACTTTTTTGAGTAAAAAGGCATTATGCGTCTGATTGTTGCTCTGAAAGTTGGTTCTAACTGGCTGGCTGATCAAGAATGATTTTTGGCTTAAGGGTAGAGGCTTCAATCACTAAATTCAGAGTCCAGATGACTGAATTATTACGAACGGGTTTTTTCCATTTAATTTATGGAAAAATTAACCCAAAAAACTTAGGAAAAGTAATTAAAAATTTAAAAATATTTAAAAATATTTTTTTCCCCGTTCGAAAAAGATTTTTTCGAAATTTTTTTATATGTCGAGGTGACTTAGGACATGACCATGCTCTACCTAATTAATGCCTAGTAGGTTTATAACACTCAGTTGGGCTCTAATAACCCCCCAAGGCCCTAAATTCAATATCGGGCATTCCAGCTTTGGAGGAAGTGGGAGAAAACCTCGTCAATTATACTCGGCTGAAGGCAAAGCATAATTGTCAGCAGCAAAAAACTCTTTCGAATACCTTATTTGAGATTCTATGCCTCAAGAGACCGAACCACTCAAAAATACACTACTAGCACATTTTATTACAAGCCCTGCGGGGCCATGGTCAAAATTATTTTGAATCAAAAATTGGCTAGCCAATATTGGCTAGACATGAATACAGATGAACTGATACACTGGAATCAGAATTTGAACAAGTCTGTCAACCTGCAACTCCTCAACTAATCCAACTATGGTACAAATAAGTGGATAAGATATATATTTTGTTTGTTTCCAATTTTTAAGATATTATAAAATCAATCTCGACAATACACTTATCTCATCCTCTTTCATAGATAAAATAACATTAAATAGTAATCCACCCAAAATTCATATAATATGAGAAATTCAAACTTATTCTAAATACTTTATGTTGATTGATTCTAACTAGCACAAACTCCATAGAATATACAATTAAAACATTCCTTGTAATATAAGTTTGGTAAAATGACTATGGCATTGAAAATAAGAGAATTTGATGTCTAGTAGAATACGCTCTAGTAAGATTTTCAAATGTCTCAGCATCCTGGTTCTTTGGCTCTTCTGTTGCCATCTAGTGATTGCCCCTGCATAAAGGATCGTTCCCAACCAGGCTTCTCGTGATGGATCTTCTCATCCCAGTGTCGAGTTCTTTACAGGATTTGTTGTGACTCTGCAGGATCGTTGAAATTAAAAAAATGCTCTATCATTTCTTGTTTGAGCTTGTTCTCTTTGTTGGATCATTGCTTGTTCTCTAGATTCTGGTGTAGCGCCAAGTAAGGATCTTGTAGTCTTGTTGGAGCTGGGAACACCTTCTATTCACCAAATATCGATCCATTAGTTTGTATTTTATTTTGAACCAGTATTAATTCTCCCTGAATTTGATTTAGAGGCTTCTGCTCTGTTTTCATTGACACGGGGACAGTCTGATTGTTCCCAATGGCCTCTGGAGGGGACCTCCCCCCTCCCCCTCCTGAAATTGATCCATTCAAAAGTCTTATTTCTTCATGTGGGAAGTGGAAGGGTAGTCCATTAGCCCAGAACTTTGTAAATAAAACATAAATCCCTTATGTTGACCTTCCGGTTGAACGACCTTGTCGGACCACCCTGAACCTAGCAGAACAAGGTTTAATTGGTCAATTTACAGGGTTGTGTCCATCCCCGAAGGCCATAGCAAGTTGGGTCCAACAAAATTAAAGACCCTTGGTCTCTGATGGAATCCATAACCATTCTATGGGCAGAGTTACTTTGTTTTTGTGTTTGAATAAGCTTCTGATCGAGATCTAATTTTTTGAAATGGGCCTTATTTTATGGGTCCCCAGGGGCTCTACTTGAATATGTGGACTCCTGATTTTGAATCTACTCAGGATGTCCCATATGATGTCCTTGTCTGGGTTAGGCTCCCCCGTATTGATCCACTTCGCTGCTAGAATTCATAATCGTTGGATGCTATCGGGAATAAGCTCGAAAAATACATTGACAGAGCAGAAATGAAAGACCAATATTCATGTGCCCGCATTTGTGTTGAGGTCGACTTGGAGATTGGAATTCTTAAGGAAATCAAGCTCAATGTTGCTGATTGGTCTCATATTCAAGAGCTTGATTATGAGCATCTCCCCTTTAAGTGTCGCTCCTACCATGAATATGGCCATTTTTCTCACAACTGCAAAAAACAATAAGTAGAAGAACTTGAAAAAGAAAAGACAAATTACACTAGAACAAAAACTAGATTTAGCGTCTCTTTTTGCATCCTTTTTTGCGTCTAGACCATCTTTCAGTGTATTTTTCTTCATTTTTTGGACAAAATGGCGCAATTTCACGGGTTGGTGCTATTTTAGGCATTTTTTGCATCCTTTTTCTAAATCTGGAGCAAATTGCGGTGTAATTTGCACTGGGTTTTGCATCTCATTGTGCGACGGGTTTTGCATTAGGTTTTGCGACAGGTTTTGAGCCTAGTTTCGCACCTAATTTTGTGCCTAGTTTTTACGTCTACTCTTGTTGCGCCCCCTTTTATGTACATGTTTGCCTCAACTTTTACACCCTTGTTTTCATCCACTTTTGCATCCTTTTTTACATCCACTTCTGCTTCTTTTTTTGCATCCCTTCATGCGCCAAGTTTTGCATCAAAGTTTACATCCTGTTTTGAGTCTAGTTTTGCATCTCATTTTGTTTTAGCCATTTTTCCATCCACTTTTGCATCCATTTTTTCGTCCACTTTTGCACCCACATTTTCACTCCTTTTTGCATCCCATTTTGCATCCATGTTTACGTCTTTTTTTGCATTTACTATTGCATCCACTTTTGTCGCATCCCAATTCCCACCCATTTTTGTGCCTACTTTTACACCCACTTTTGCGTCAAATTTTGCATCTTTTTTTGCATCCCTTTATGCATCCATTTTTGCATCCACTTTTGCATCGGGTTTTAGTTGGGTGTTAAGACTACTTTTGCATCTACTTTTGTTGCATCCACTTTCGCATCCAATTTTTTATCCAATTTTACATCCATGGTTGTATCCACTTTTGTGCCACTTTTTTCATTATGTTTTTCTTCCACTATTGCTTCATTTTTTGCATCCACTTTTGCATCACTTTTTGCATCCATTTTTGGTGCACCCCATTATGCACCCACTTTTGCGCCTATTTTTGGTGCATCCTTTTTTGCATCCATGTTTTTATCCACTTTTGCATTTAGTTTTACACCCAGATGTTGAAGATAACAATGAGGATAACGATTATGATATGGAGGATGGCTAAGATGATGATGATAATGTTGTTGATAATGAGGAGAACGATGACAATGATGATGATGAGGATAATGACAATGACGATAGTGACAATGATTAGGATGGCAATGAAATGAATGATGATGATGGTGATGATGACAATGACAATGATGATGAATACAATGAGAATGATGATGTTGATCATCTTAAAAAATAAGTTGTTATTTGTCATGCATAAATTGTATGTGTCTTCCATGACCCTTTTCCACTAATATCCATGGGGGATTCACTTGTTGACCAATATCCTATCACGTTAGTTCATATTGTGGGTTTTTAAATTATTAAAAATTGAACCAATATATTGTAGGTATTAGGGGGGATAAGGGGTTTAAGGTGGGGATGGATAGGGTGGTTTATAAGGATTAAGGTATAAAAAGGGATGGGAAGGAGGTTTTAAGTATTGGGAGGGGGTTTCAACAAAAAGAGATTGGGTCAATATCTCTGGAAATTAAGGGTATTCTTTAATATCCTGCGATCGCACGTGCTATGTGAGATGTTCACTACGTAAATTCCCCATGCTAATCTCATATTTTGGGTAGATATTATTTCTTATGCCAAAGGTAATGATGAATAACTGATGAAAATGCCAATAATCACAATGATGATGATGTCAAGGACAACGGTGATGATGACGACATGATTGATGATTATGCCAATGAAGATGACTATTGCGATAATCATGGTGACAATGAAAAAGATGATAACGATGATGATCATCATCATCATTTCCATCATCGTCGTCATCAAAAACATCATCACTATCATTTTCATCTAGTTCATCATCGTCATCATTTAAAGCATATGTGATATGTTTACCATTTAAAGCATGCATAACAAGTGGGATATTGTTACAATTTTAAGCATGCATAACTTATAACTATGATTGAGCACATTTTAATCTTGGATCTTGTAGTGAAACTGGGTTTATTTACCTCTACCAACACTTTCATATAAGGGTCATCATCATCATCATCATTTCTCATGTTATTCTCGTTGTCATCGTAATTGTCATTGTCATCATTACTATCATCATCGTCATCACTATATAATCACATCATTGTCAACTTCATCGTCATTGCCATCATTTTCATCATCATTCATCTCATCATCATTTTCATTGTCATCATCAACAACAACATTGTCATCATCATTATCATATAATCACATAATTGTGAATGTCATTATCATCAAATCAATTACATTTATTGTGTCCACTTTAGAATCCCAAATCAATTACATTTATATTCTCCTTATGCTAGGTTTTATAGGTGCAAAACTAGGTGGTTTATATTATTATTGTCAACTTCGTCATCATTTCCATCGACTTCATCATCATTATCTATATCATCATTCATCTCATCATCATCGTCATCATTTTCATCATTGTGAATGTCATCATCAACAACAACATTGTCATCATCATCATATAATCACATCATTGTGAATGTCATTATCATCAAATCAATTACATTTATTGTGTCCACTTTAGCACCCCAAATCAGTTAAATTTATATTCTCCTGATGTTAGGTTGTCTAGGTGCAAAACTAGGTGGAGGAATGAAAATTATTGAAACTCTTTGGCATCATTTCTCAGGGATTTCTTAGAAGTTTGGATTTGTTAAGGATTGAAATATATTCATTCACTTATGCTATTGTTTTATATTATATTTCATAGAATCCCTAATGATGAAAATTCATATGGTTAAGATTTAAGAAACCTATATTTAAAGGGTGATGAAATGTTTTTTTTCTTTAAAATCCATTTGAAATTTGAAATTTCTACATTACTCACTTGGAAAATTACTTATATAGGGATTGTAGGTTTCCCTTTGGTTGTGGCTGATGTAGGCCAGTGTCACATGACCTCAAGAGTCGAGACAAACTTGAAAGACGCTCAAGTTCAAGAAAGGATTGGGTAGGTTGTATGGAAGTGACACTTAGTATCTAGGGATAGCCATGACCCTTACTATATCAGGACATGTATAGACCCTTCCATCTTTAGTATTTAGGATATCCAAACATTCATTTCCCAAGTTGTACAAATGTTTTACCTGTATTTAATTTTTTTTTACAATTATTATCACATAAATAACCACATTTTCAAGAACATTAATAAGGATAAATTAACTAACCCTTTACTATGAGTTTTTTTTCCTTCTAATTCAAAAAAAATATTTTCACATAACTCACCATATATTTAACAATTTTAGCAACAATAAAATAACTTACACTTACAATGACTTATTTTCCTTTTTCCTTATATTAAAAAAAACTAATCAATATAAAACAACTCAAAATTCCTTATTAAACTCTCCACTCCAATAATATAGTAAAAATAATAAAAACATTTAGATATCTTCAACATTAACCCTAAACAATTACATTTAACATAGCTAAAACTTATAAAGAATATTGTTTTTAATGTAAATAAAAAAAACATTACTTCAATGTAAAGCATTACCACTTGATCTTTATTAAATAATCATATTACACTCTCAAGATTAAAGCAATCATACATAATGGAGGCACACATGTTTATAAATATTACAAGTAACCATCTTTATGTTGGACTATGAAAAAACGTAATTCAATATAAGTTAAAACTTAATATATGTTATAGATTTTAGTTTAGCTATATATAAAACATGAAAAATATAATATTTATGTAATAAACTTAAATGTAAGTAAAAAAATGGCGTTAAAGTGGGAAATA
This sequence comes from Pseudotsuga menziesii, assembly GCA_001517045.1. Lineage (NCBI taxonomy): Eukaryota > Viridiplantae > Streptophyta > Pinopsida > Pinales > Pinaceae > Pseudotsuga > Pseudotsuga menziesii. The sequence continues at coordinate 207,666 of LPNX010915663.1, read as the reverse complement.
TATTCCTGACAAGTCCCTAGAAGATGGACCCCTTTTAATCCAATGTGGCAAACACAACCTCCAAAATGTTGCACTTCCAAGACAAGCTTAGAAAGTTGGTTTAAATCAAGGGTCTAAGGCTTGACCTACTTGAATATCCACAAATAATGCAACAAAGGTGGGCACCACCTCCACATGTAATGTAAATAATATGCGCTTCTTAATGAAGAACATACTTTAAAATATAAACTTTATAAACTTTGGCATTAACACCAAACAATTCCATTTACAGATACAACTTCAAAACCATCGATACGAGTAGCAACCAAAAATATTAATATTCAAAATCCGTCGTCATTGCTATTCAAGGAAAACCCTTTGAAAACTCCATGACACCAAAAATTCCATGGAGATGAGAGAAGGCATTGCACATTTGGAATCTTCTCAACCAACGATGCTTTGTAGAAGACTCGATTACTTATTGTAGGTTTTTAGAGATTTTCATCAAGGCAAGAGCATTGGTAGAAGGAAAATGCGTCCATGGTCACATGATAAAAATTGGGTTCTAACCTGATCTTTGTTTGGCTGCTAAGCTTGTTAGCATGTATGCCAAGTTTGGTTGTATTGAGGATGCACACCAAATGTTTGACAAAATGCATGCACACAATTTGGTTTCATGGACTTCTATGATAGAAGAATATGCGCAACATTGTTATGGCGGAAAAGATTGGGTACTCTTTTGCTTGATGACAGAAGAGGGAAAAGGGATGAATCAGTTTACCATTGTCAACATTCTACGGGCATGTGCGAGCTTGAAATAGGGGAAACAGGTGCATTCCTACTGCTTTAAAACTATATTTGATATAATTTATCTATTTGTTGTGGGATTATTGCTATGTATGCAAAATGTGGATATTTACAGAGTGCCCAAAAAATGTTACAGAATGCATGAACCAAATGTCGCTATCAAGGAATGCAATGATACCCAGTTATGTGAGGCATTGGTTTTCGTAACTGGAATTTAATATATTTAGACAAATGCAACCAATGATTTACATAGTGCCCAACAAGTGTTACAGAATGCATGAACCAAATTTCCCTATCAGGGAATGCAATGATACCCAGTTATGTGAAGCATAGGTTTGCGTAACAGGCATTTAAGATCTTTAGACAAATGCAACCAATAGGATTGAAACCAAACCAAGCCACCATTTTAGTGTTCTAGATGCTTGCACTGGGATGACCTCATTGGCATATGGCAAGAAAATCCACTCCCACATTTTGAGAAGAGGATTTGAATCCAAAATTGTTGTGGGAAACTCCATTATTGACAAGTATAGTAAATGTGGGAATATGGAGTATGTACACTAGTTGTTTGATAAAATGCGTGAACGAGATATATCTTCTTGGAGCAATATGACTGTAGACTATGGTAGGTTTGGGAGAGGTAGGGATGCGATAGAGGTATTTTGAAAAATGTAGTAGGCTGGTATGAAGCAAAATCATATTAATTTTGTTGGGGTTCTTGTTGCTTGCAGCTACGCAAGCCTAGTTGATGAAGGTTTGCATTACTTTGATTTTATGAGACACCATCATTACATTACTCCACAAGCCGAGCATTATTCCTGCATGATGTATCTACTCGGTCATGCTGGGCACCTTGATAAGGCACTTGATGTGATAAGAAAGATGCCATTTGAACTAGATGTTGCTTTGCTTAGTGCTTGAGGGAAAATTATAGGGGCGAAATTTAGCCCAAGGGTGAAATTAAAGGGGTTCAAAAAATATGATGGGTGAATTTTTAATATAGAAAATAATTTTTAGAATTTAAATATTAGTCCAATTTTTCTTAAAGAAGGAATAAGTTTAGGGAAAATCACCACTCGCGCTAGAAATGAAAAAAATGATTTAGCCCACTTGAATATACCTTAAATGGTGAGTTTGTAGCCGGATTTCGAGTAAAAATCATGTTGAATCTTTCAATCGCCCCAGGTTTCCAATAAAAATTGTAGTGAATTCTTCAATCGCCTTGGGTTTTCAATAATGAAGGATTCCCAACAGTAATTTCTCCCCTCGATTTTCATTAATGGAGGGTTTTCTTTATCTAATCGCCCACGATTTTAATTAATAGAGGTTTTCTTGGTCGAATAGGGAATTATTTTATCAATGGAGGTTTTAATAGTGATTTCAACCTCCATATTTGAGGAATTCAACAATTTCATCTATAATTTGTTGCTAACGAGAACGAGGAGAATGATTTCATCTTATATAATTCCTCAGGAGTGCATTTCACCCAGTAAATCATTTTCATCCTTTGCTTCCATCCTGGCTTGGACTCCTTCTATTTTTAAATCCACTTTGGTCATTTTTTGGCTTTCAAGTGATGGGAAATCACATTATACACAGCTAAAAGACCCATATGCGCTGAAGAACAACTAGGTTATGTGCCAACAAAGCTAACACCTAGAATTTTTCTAATCCTAGATCCTCAGGCTTATAAGGCTTTGCAGGAAGCTCGATTTCGGTTGCAATTTGACAATGGTTGATTGGAAAATGAGTTTCATCATTAATATTCACTTGTTCGACATTTCTTGTGGCCTGCAGTTTATACAGAGGTTAGTTTCTCCTTTTAAGTTATTTTTCCTTTGGTTGGAACTTATTGTGTCGGTTCTGGGTAGAGAATATGAATGTATGCATTGTGCTAGTATTTATTCAGTTGATTTATGCCTTTAAACTTTTGTGCAATTGGAATCATAATAATTTAATCCATTTTCTTTCACAAGTACAACAAACTCTTCTTAATTTGCAACTCCTCCAGTGTTTGTTAATCTTGAATCTTTAATAAATAGGGTTATAATTTCTTTTGGATTCATTGTGTTGGCCAACAATATGATAGTTTGTTTTCCAAGGAGTTATACAGATTCAAAATATGGTCATCAATGGTTTCTCTTAATATTTTATTTTTTTATTGTCCATACATGATGATAACATCCAAAAAAACACGTGATCTACAGTTTTGAGGATTAAACTAATTTGAACATCCTATATGTTGTTAATATAAAGACTAGAAGTTTTGCTAATCTTCCACATGTAAATTTGTGAGGATATTCATTACTCATGAAAATTATCCACTTGCATAGTAGCAAGGCTCTTAATTTGTCTCTTTTACATATTTATCACAATCCAAGTGATTGTCCTAGAATAAGTTTATCTTTAAGACACTCAATTTGGATTCTTGGATGAAAATCTATAGGATATATGATATTCTCTTTCCAATTATATGAATTTGGAAAACCTGGAAACCTCAAATCAAGCATATTCATTTGATCATGCCCCTCAGCAAAATAAACAGGTTAATCTCTGTATGATGCACAACAGATTGTTGATATATCTTCGTAAGCTTTTTATTATATTATGACTTGTCTGTTTGATACATGAGTTTCTATTAGGCTTAGAGGTACCTTGTTTTAGGGTTTTTGAAGGCTTAGAGATCCAGGTCTTGTGGTATTCAAACTCTTGTAGGGTTTAGTAGGTGAGCTATTCAAACTCTTGTGGAGTTTTGTAGGTGGGCCCTTTTCCATGTAAAACAATATCAAACACCTCCAATTCTCAGATTTGGGAGGTTTCTAAGAATTCCTACGCACTTTGGGACCTCTAAACTGTAATCTACAACCCTATACAACATTTATGGAGGAGGTATACTCTAGCATCAGTCTATTTTGGGCTAAAACAAAGTTTTCTAAGCTAATTTTGGTCAAGTAAAACAACAACAAGAACATATCTGGGTATTTTTTTGATAATTCTAGGCATAGAAAGTCCTTTTTTATAGTCAAAGGGGCATGAAGTCATCCCTAATTGTTGGAAAACACAATGATACTCAGAGCGGGCTGAATCTGTAGCATGCACCTTTTAGCACTTTCTACTTATTTAATAATTCATCAAACATACATAGTTATTCGTTATTCGATAACCATGTATGCATCAAGATCATTCCTCAAGTTGGATCTTCATCTACATACAACTCTACCAAAATACTATACTTATTTTAACATATAGGTCTCTTCTCTAATCAGATTCAATGCTTTGCCCAAGCTCTATAATGTACTTCAAAATTTCAAATTAGTCCTTGATATTCCCTTAGATCACAATAAACTTCTCAACTTCAATCTGCTCCAAGATCTTGCTACAAGATCCTATTTTCATATCTACTCGTACATGGTAAAATTTTCCTTCTCATATTTTCTTTTGGATAATCAACAAATCTACTTAATCAACGAGGCCCGGTCCTGTTCAATGTTAACTTTTCATATGCTTAGCTAAGACATCAGTATTTCATTTCATTTTCATAACAAAAGCATATAAACAGGATCACTGAAAGAAACAGTATCACAAGAACAACACGGATTTATCTTAGGAAAACCCTAAAGTGAAAAACCCAGCAAAAGCTTCCTCAATATAGATGCCCCAAAAAGTTAAATGATAAAACCAACAAGGAGATCAAATCCTGACCCTCCTCCTTCTCCAGCTACTTCTCTCTCTCCACTAATGCGCTACACAAGTGAGTGTGTGTGTTCCAAATGAGGTGCGCCAAACCTCTATTTATATTCATCCGTTCACTTTAATTATTAATTCCGACATGTAGGCTCTAGTAACCACATTGAGGTGCTAATGACCCACCTTTACAATTAGAGGGGACTACCTGATGCCTCTTATTAGTTCTTCTGATTAGAATCATCAGGGTATAAATTAATACAAGTGGTTCTCCTAGTAGGACCACTGGGGACCACAAAAAGATACATATAGAATATTCTTCGAAGTTACAATATTTCAACACTCCCCCTTAATGAGAAGGGTATTATACAACAACATTAACAACAACAATAATTGGAGAGAGAGGGAGAAAATCATCAACATCATCAGGGTAACACATCTATAAATCATTGGAATATTTTCAACATCATGTAGTCTTTATCTTCAATCTTCAGTCTTCAGCAACAGCAACACCTTGATCGCTTCGATCAGCAACAACTTTGATCGCTTCGATTAGCAACATCTTTGACGTTTTTTATCAGCAACATATTTGACCTTTCGATCGGCAGCAACATATTCAGCACTTTGAACTTTTGATCATCAACATCATCTTTAGCACTTTGACCTTTCAATTAGCTACATCATCATCATACTATGATGTTTTGAACAACAACATCATCATCATACTCTGATATTTCAAACAACAACATCATCATCATACTCTGATCTTTCGAACAACAACATCATCATCAGCAGCAACAACCTGCAATCCACAGTACAAAGACAAAGAGTCTTTGGATCACTTTTGGACCTAAGTCCAAGGATGATACAATCCTACCACATTATCGACAACCAAAGTCACCGGATTGATTATGGGATAATCAGTCCCTATCACTTTAGGACTAGGTCCAAGGATGATGAAATCCTACCACATTCTCTACAACCAAAGTCATCAGATTGATTACGGGATAATTAGTCCCTATAACTTTAGGACTAGGTCTAAGGATGATGTAATCCTACCACATTCTCGGGGACTAGAGCCTTGGGATACCTTTCTGAACTGAAGTTCAAGGATGATGCAATCCTGCCACATTCTCAAGGACCGAAGCCTTTGGATACATTTATGAACCGAAGTTCAAGGATGATGCAATCCTGCCACATTCTCAGGGACCGAAGCCTCTGGATACCTTTCTGAACCGAAGTTCAAGTATGATGCAATCCTACCACATTCTCGGGGACCGAAGCCTCCAAATACCTTTCTGAACCGAAGTTCAAGGATGATGCAATCCCACTACATTATCAAGGACCGAATTCACTATATCTATTATAGACAGATGTCCCAGGATGATAGAATCCCTCTTCATTCTCAAGGACCGAGGTCACCGGATCACTTTAGGGAAAGTGCCCAGGGTTGATACAATCCCACTGCAACATGACTACTCCCCCTTTTGAGGAAGGTCTTTTCAAACAACACCAAGCTTGTCCCAAAAGTGTTCGAGCTTTAGTCGAGACAGAGGCTTCGTCAGTACATCAACAACTTGTTCATCAGTACTCACATACTGGAGCTTTATGGCTCCCTTCTGCATCATATCTTGAATGTATAAATACCTGATTTCTATATGATTCGATCTATCATGGAATACTGGTTTCTCTTTCATCTTTATACAACTTTGATTATCACATAGAATCACAGGAGTGTCCAACTCTAGGTTGAATAGTCCTGACATTAGCTTTTGAAGCCATATGTCTTCACAACTAGCAAAGCAAGCTGCTATATATTCTGCTTCAACTGTGCTTACAGCAACACTAGATTTCTTTCTGCTAAACCATGAAATCATAGCAGATCCCAGACTATAACATCCACCTGAAGTGATTTTTCTTTCTGAGATACTTCTATCCCAATGTGCATCTATGTAGCCATACAATCTATACTCATGGCTACCATCATAGTATATACCAAAGTGTATAGTCCCTTTCAGATATCTCATCACATGTTTTGCAGCTACTAAGTGAACCCGTCTTGGTTGAACAAGATATTGACTCAAGGTGTTCACAACAAAACAAATGTCTGGTCTGGTATTTGTTAAGTACATCAATGACCCAATGATCTATCCGTAGTGAGTCACATCCACTAATTTTGATGAGTCATCAGCTAACAACTTCAGTTTGGAGTCCATGGGTGTGGCCATGGCTTTGCATTCCAACATATTGAATCTCTTCAATATCTCTACTGTATACTTTCCCTGGTTGAGAAATATTCCTTCTGAACTTTTCCATACTTCCAGACCTAGGAAATAATGCATTAACCCAAGGTCTTTCATTTCAAATTCTTCTTCTAGTTTCTTCATGCTTTCCATAATCTGTTTCTCATTCCCTGTCAAGAATAAGTCATCCACATATAATAGCAGGATGACAAGTTCATCTTCTACAACCTTAAAATAAAGGTTAGGATCAGCTTTACTCTTGGTGAAGCCCATGCTCGACAGGAAAATGTCTATCCTTTCATACCAGGCTTGAGGAGCTTGTTTAAGGCCATACAAGGCCTTCTTCAATTTGCATATGTGAGTATGTCTATATTCAACTTCAAATCCTTGTGGTTGTTCTATGTATACTTCTTCTTCGATCACACCATTTAGAAAATCTGTTTTCACATCCATCTGGTGTAAGTCCTACTTCATCATGGATGCAAGTTCCATGATATCTCTAATCAAAGTATACCATGCTACTGGAGTGAATGTTTCTTCATAATCAATTCCCTCTTTCTGAGAGAAACCTCTGGCCACAAATCTTGCTTTATACTTCTCGATACTTCTATTAGCTGCATGCTTTATTTTGAATATCCATTTGGAGGATACTATACTCTTTCCTTCTGGTTTGGGAACTATATCCCATACATCATTCTTCATTATTGACCGGTATTCTTTAGTCATTACTTCTACCCATTATTTCTTCTATACAGCTTCTTCATGGCTTGTAGGCTCTTGATCTACAAGATCACACAGCAAGGCTACATAATTGGAAAAATTCTTAGGCTTCTTTCTTTCCCTTGTGGAGCCTTCAGGGGTGCCATATCTTTCTGCTTCTTGTATAATTTCTCTTGTCCAAGCAGGATTTATCTTTCTTGACATCTTCATCATAGGATGTTCTTGTGGTTCTGCTAAGTCATGTTCTTCAGGACCTTCATCTTCAGGGAGACATGTAGTTTCTTTATTTCTGGGAGATGTCTCTTCTTCATACACTTCTTCATGTTGGCATTTCCTGGATCTCTTGAGGGATATCTCTTCATCAAATGTCACATCTCGACTGATTTCCATGTGATGGAATCCAGGAATATAGATTCTGAATGCTTTGGATACTTTACAATATATAACAAATATCCCCTTCTTTCCAAAAGGGTCTAACTTGGTTCTTTTCTCTTTTGGTATATGAATATATACTGGACAACCAAATATCTTGAGGTGACTTACCTCAATCGTCTTTCCTGTGAACATATCTTATGGAGTCTTGAACCCAAGAGCACTGTGAGATATTCTATTATGTACATACACAGTGGTTCTTGCTGCTTCTTCCCATAGATGCATAGGAAGATCTTGATCATATATCATTGTCTTCACTGCCTCCATGATGGTTCTGTTCTTTCTTTCCGCAACCCCATTATGTTGAGGATTGTAGGGAGTAGTTAGTTCTCTCTTGATTCTAGCATCTTTGCAAAAAGCCTCAAACTCTTTTGAGGTATATTCTCCTCCATTATCTGATCGGAGTGTCTTTATTTTCTTGTCTGAAAGATTCTCTATCAAGGCTTTGAACTCCTTGAATTTCTCAAACACTTCACTCTTTGCTTTCAAGAAGTATATCCAAGTATTTCTTGAAAAGTCATCAATGAATGTGATATAATATTCAAAGCCACTTAAGGATGTAGAAGACATTGGACCACATACATCTGAATGAATCAAATCCAACGTACCTTTTGTTTTAGTTTCACTCTTCGGGAATGGATTCTTGATGCTATTTCCCTTCACACATCCTTTGCAAATGCCTTCATGCTTGATCTTCATATCTGGTAATCCTGTCACTACTTTATTCACATGAGGTAGAGATTTGTAATTAATGTGGGAAATCCTTCTATGTCATAGTTCACTAGGGTCAGTGGACTCATGAACAAAGGTTGTTTCTGAGTGCCCCTTGAGTTTATACAAGCCTCCTTCTTCTTCACCAATGATGATTGCATCTTCAATATTCTTTCCTTTGGGCCACATGAGTACTTGGCCATCTATGAAAGAAACTATGAATCCTTTCTTATCTAAAGCTGAGATAGAAAGTAAGTTCCTCTTTAAACCAGGTACATATAATACATCTTTCATCTTTAGAGGATTACCTGAATCAAGTATGTAACTTGCTTCACCAACTCCTTTGATCGGATATTGATAGTCATCTCCTAGGGATACTTTCTGAGGAGAGCTCTTTTCTTCAAGTTTGGATAGAGTTTTCTTTTGTCCCATCATGTGCTTTGAAGCACCACTATCAATAAGCCAAGTGTCTTCTCCAGGTGTTATAGACCCAGAGAGAGCAGAGAATAGTACATACTCTTCTGCATCTTCTTCTTTTTCTTGCTTTCTTGGAGGTATTCCTTCTTCTTCTTCTTCATATTCATCTTCCGCTAGATGAGCATGATATATTTTTTTGTTTTTGATCCTCTTCTTATATTATTGCTTATTTATAGGACAATTTTAGGCAATGTGTCCTATCTTGTCACACTGAAAACATTAAAAGCTAGAGTAGTCTTTATCTGGAGGATTTTCCCTTCTTCTTTGGACTCTTCAAGGAGGTTGAGACTCCTTGAAGTTTCTTCTCTTGAATTTAGATTGAATTCTTCTTCTCTTGGTGTGAGTGGCTAGGGCTTGATCATCTTCCTTTATTAAGGCTTCTATGTTTGCCACACTAGTCTCTTCTTGAATACAGTCTTCCCATACCAACTCAAACATCATGCTTTCTTTTCTGGCACACATCATCTGGATGAAGGATTCCCAGGGTCTAGTGAGACCATTGAGAGTAGTCATAACCAATTCATCTTCATCAATATTATCTCCAACAGCTTCTAGTTGCTCTTTGATCTAAGAAACCCTTGTGAAGTAGTCTTGGATGGATTCTCCATGACTCATCTTGGTGCTCTTCAGTTGAGCTCTTAGATTCATATTCCTGTTCATGTTTCTTCCCTCATACATTCTGGAAAGGGAATCATACATTTCTTTTGGATTCTTCTTGGATGACACTTGAGGGATCAAGTGATCCTTGATGGAGTTAGCAATAATCCTTTGTGCCCTAATCATATCATTTCGGTGCTTCTCTTTGGCTTCAGCTTCTTCAGCTTCTGAAACTTATTCTTTGAAATACTTATCAAGATCATTCTCTTGGAGAATGATACCAATCCTATATTTCCATGCTTGGAAATTCTCTATGCCTTCTAGCTTGTCCTCAAGCTTAGTGCTTGGGGCCATCTTATCAAAAAATCACAAAAAATAGAAATTTTGTGGAATGAGAAACTGACCTTACCAGGAGGTGCGCTTGAATGAGGTAAGTTGAATGGTTTGCTTGGATTTTGGAGATTTCAATTCTTCACCTTCCAAATCAGACTTGCAAGATTCAACTTTTGCAGCTTTCTGGTTCAGCAGTTTTCTGGTATAGCTGTCAAACTAGGGTTTGAATTTTCTGGAGACTCACAAATCCAAAAACTATGATTCTAGGCTCAAAATATGCGCTCTGGGAGGGTGCAACTTTCCATGCAAACATTTTTCTGAAACTGAAAATTTTTCCCAAAACCCTAATTTCTTCCGGGGAGAGAGAGAGGGCTATTTTGCCTTGCGAAAGCTGTCCTATTCAGGTTAGCTCTGATACCATGTTAAATTTTCATATGCTTAGCTAAGACATCAGTATTTCATTTCATTTTCATAAAAAAATCATATAAACAGGATCACTGAAAGAAACAGTATCACAAGAACAACACAGATTTATCCTGGGAAAACCCTAAAGGGAAAAACCCAGCAAAAGCTTCCTCAATATAGATGCCCCAAAAAGATAAAAGATAAAACCAACAAGGAGATTAAATCTTGATCCTCCTCCTTCTCTCGCTACTTCTCTCTCTCCACTAATGCGCTACACAAGTGAGTGTGTGTGTGTTCCAAATGAGGAGTGCCACACCTCTATTTATATTCATCCGTTCACTTTAATTATTAATTCCGACATGTAGGTTCGAGTTAATCATGTAGGATCAAGTAACCACATTGAGGTGCTAATGACCCACCTTTACAATTAGAGGGGACTACCTCATTACTCTTCTTAGTTCTTTCTATTAGAAGCATCGGGGTATAAATTAATACAAGTGGTTCTCCCAGTAGGACCATCAGGGACCACAAAAAGATACATATAGAATATTCTTCGAAGTTACAATATTTCAACATTCAATACTCTCTTTTTCAATACGCTTTCAATATTTCCTCACATCCAGGTCTTTGTCAAGGTCTGATAAATCCTTCTCAAGTACAACATTCTTCAATCTACAAGGTCTACTATTTCACACAGAATCAACCTATGTTTTGGATCTATTTGTATTTCTTGTCAATGAGGATTCTTAGCAGGTCTCTGAATCTTAATAAAGGTCTACTCAACTAGCTCACTTCAAAGTTATAGCCCCTAAAAATTTATTTTAAACTCATACTTTAATTCTGCATCAATTTACCCCTCCAAGGATGCAATAAAAACAATTCTTAAATCTGCAAATACATTCTTTGGAATGTGAGCCAAAGGAAACCTAGTAACAGTCACAAAACCTGTCCAAAATAATTCAAATTTTGTGCCTTTATCCCTGTAGAAGGAACACAACAAACAACCTAGATCTATAGTAATAATCTTCCAAATTTGGAATCCAATTGGAACATAATTGAATAGAGGAGAAAATTTATCTTTTAACATATGAAATCCATCACTTGCCAAATAGAGGTGCGAATTCTCAGATTTTTTTTTTTGGAATATACTTCTTGAAATATGGATTTCAAGCACATATGATTCAATAAAACTTTTCAACTCATATTTCTTGTGTTCTTTTTCATATGGTTACTAGCTTGAAGCTCTCCCATTTTCATGTTTTCAGTGTGGATTCTTAAGACATAATTAATGTCATTTGTATGTGAGCTGTTTTTGGCTTTTTCAATCTCTACTTTCATCATTTTGTCAAGAGGTTGAAATAGATAGTTTCTTCATTTTTCTTTTGGAATCGGCCAATAAAATCATAAAATATGTATAATCAATATCTAATAGACCACTTTGTTCTAGTGAGATATTAATTTGTTTCTTTATTAATTTATTTATTTGTAGTTAGTATTTATCATCTTCAGTCAATTCAAATGCATTTCCCATTCTGGCAATGAATGCAACTTGAGTTGCTATTGTAATGGGGGGATGCAAAAAGTTGTTGAAAATGTTTCTAGCAATTTATCCTTCTCTCAAACACGGAGCTTTTTTATGCATTAAAGTTAATACATGAAATTAGAAAAGACACTATTACCATGTGAAGATAATATTAATGTGTTGATTTAGAAGGCAATACCCTTATTGTTTTAAAGGTTTTTTGTCACATGTTGAAGAAGAATGATTGTACACTTTCACATTGATTGGATTTGCTGGCATATTTTTAGATTCAGGGGTTCAATCAAACACATCCTAGTCTTTGGGATAATCATGACCATGGTTGTAACTATATATTTGCGCATGGTTTCATTGCTTATTGAAGATTGTGGGGAGCTAGATTTGTAAGAATGAAAATTTTCCTTGGATATCCTTTTATATATGAAGTTGCTCTATTTTATTGATTTTTTAGCAGTATAGAGTTGCTCATCTACTATTGCAGTTATTATTCTGACTCTGCAATCTGATTTGCTCTTTGTAGAAAAATCGTACGTTGGTTATTGCATTTCTTGACACATATGATATATATTTTGTTTCTATGGCATGCAATGTAAATGTAGCATATTACCAACATGGATCCATCTTAAACCTGGATCTCTTAAGCTCCAAGAGGGATCCAATTTCTTGAAGTGTAAATTTTTATTTTTATTTTTTTATGTGTAAAATTTTGAGATGAACAAAAAATCATACATGAATAAGTTAGATCCCTCTTAGGGCTTACTAGATCCAAGTTTAAGATAGATCTATGCTGGTTTTAGTTCAAACAGATTGAAAATGCCTCAGGGTAGCAAAGTCTCCCCACCACTCTTTGAAATGTTCCCAATACAAAGAACTCTTCTCTCACCTAAAACAATGAGTTGGGGGAAGAGCTGCTAAAACTGATGGAGAAGGATTAACCTATCCTCATTAATGAGTATTTATGGAGTGGGAAGGGGAAGGGGAAGGTTCATCCCTATCTAATTCCTTACAGAGTTTAACCTTCCAGTCCTCTTCCTCCCTCATCATTCATGGAGGGGGAGTCTAGAGACTTTGAAAGTTTGAAAGGTCAAGGTTGCTAGAGATAACTTGATTGGATAATTAGTTTTCCACTTAGATAGTGGAGCCTAGACCTTATTTCATGTTCAAAACAAAACTCTTAGACAACACAACATGATCTATCCAATTTATTTTGCTACTGCTAACCATGTCCCAAGAAGTGTTGTGAATCTTCTCATTCATATAATATTAACTAAATCAAAGGCCCCTTTCAAATTTATTAAATACCAGCTGAAGGGAATTTCTACTTCCAACGTTAGGGCTTCAATCTATACATGGTTATTAATTTCTCAATCCAAGAAACTGACAAACACGAGCAAGATATTTTTTTTATGATCTCTAACAATGCTTCCTTCCCCTGACAAGCCTGGATTGACTTAAGATTCTCAATCAAAATTAAGCATAATTCATCCAATGCATAGGTTTCACCATCTTTACCCAGGGGTCTTAGTTCCTAACCATTATCATGGGCGAGTTTGAAACATTGAAAAATGCACTAACTTCACATTTTATGTGGTCACTTCATCTGCACCGTATTTTGGATAGAATATATACTTCCCTTTTCAACATATGTCAATATACTCTTTGTGGGTTTTCATCCTTTTTTGGTGGAAACACTATATATATGAACATTATCTATACTACAAGATTCAACAATTTATTTCTACCATTAATTTTGTCAACTTCTTTTTCTGATAAGCCACTTCACATTGGAAGTTGCAACTTGCAAGTTTGATTTACAATATTGCTCTTCAAATCTGAATATGTAGAACTGAAATCTAAGGGAATCATTTCACCCTTACTAGTGGTGAATGGAAGCAAGTAACACATACCAAATTCTGTCATCTTCTACATGGATCCCAACTCAGTTTGATGTTGTTACATCAAGATTTGTATGTTGTTTTAATGACAGATAAAAACAAAAAATTGACCTCCTCTCTACTTCCCAAAGGAAGATCCCACCTCTCTCTTCTTTACAAAAGATAATTTATATGTGAAACTACCTTAACAAACTCCTACAAATAGTGTGGAACAGATATCTAAGAATGAACTCAAAATAGATGAGCTCTTGATACATCTGTAGTAAATTTGGGTAGACTAGTTTGCTACAGAAAACTAGGAATTGTTTGAATACTCAAATAATGGTCTTTGAATCTAGAGTTGGTTTGGTTGTTGATCCCTTTCTTCCAGATGTGCTTTGTTACTTGTCCATCGACTATTTGAATGCTTCCTAAAATATTGGATTTATTCCTCTCGTTGCTGATTATATGCCTAGAAATATGGGGATGCCAAAAATAGTTTGACTTGATGACTCAAGTCATAATTAATTTTCCATATTTATTTATGATTTTGGAGACTTTTGATCACTCTAAATTCTTTGATGTCAGATACTCTATCACCTAGAAAATGGATCAACCTCTTTTGAACTTTCCTATAGAAGAAGGTTTGTCCTGTGACTAGTATTCAATTTGTCTTCTTCAGGAGACACGTGTAAACATAGCAGAAAGAATATCCTTATGTTCAAGATTCTCCTTTCAACACTTAAACCCTTGTCACTGCTTCTTTGAAATCACCAGCATGGGCCTCAGTATGAGTATTCCATTTAATTGATAGTCATGTAAAAAAATATTGAGCACTTATGAAAAAGAATAAAATCCAATTCCAACTCGGTAGCCTGCATAAAACTTATATAAATATAAAAAATCCTTCTCAGTGATGCTTTGGATGATTATGGATATGTACCTGTCGAAGTTTATTACTGGTCTTTCCAATTATAGCACAAACTCTATGCAATCCTTTTCTTTTAATCCAGGTTCATTCGACATTTTCCTTCAGCTTGAGTCTTTCAAAATGTAAACACTTTTAGCACTTATGTGCTCTATCTCGGACACTTGAATACTTTGACTATAATCACCCTACATTTCGCAAACATAGAATATACTTCCTTACAGACGAGTTCTTGACACATTTATAGGAAATTTGGGTAGACCGGTTTGTTGCAGAAAACTAGGAATTGTTTGAATACTTGAATAATGGTCTTCGAATATGGAGTTGGTTTGGTTGTTGATCCCTTGCTTCCATATGTGCTTTGTTACTTGTCCATCGAATATTTTAATGCTTCCTAAAATGTTGGATTTAATCCTCTTGTTGCTGATTATATGCCTATAAATCTAGGGCTGCCAAAAATAGTTTTACTTTTTCCATCTTTATTTCTGATGTTTGAGACTTTTGATCAGTCTAAATTCTTGGATGCAAGATACTCTGTCAACCTCTTTTTAACTTTCCTGTAGAAGAAGGTTTGCACTCTAACCAGTATTTTATTTGTCTTCTTCAGGATACATGTGTAAACATATCAGCAAGAATATCCTTATGTTCAAGATTCTCCTTTGAATATTTAAACCCTTATCACTGCTTCTTTGAAATCACCAGCATGGGCCTCAGTATGAGTTTTCCATTTAATTGATAGTCATGTAAAAAGCATATTGAGCACTTATGAAAAAGAATAAAATCCAATTCCAACTCGGTAGCCTGCATAAAACTTATATAAATATAAAAAATCCTTCTCAGTGATGCTTTGGATGATTATAGATTTGTACCTCTTGAAGTTTATTACTGGTCTTTCCAATTATAGCACAAACTCTATGCACGCCTTTTATTTTAATCTAGGTTAATTCGGCACTTTCCTTCAGCTTGAATCGTTCACAATGTAAACAATTTTAGCACTTATGTGCTCTATCTCGACAACTTGAATACTTTGAAATTAATCACCCTGACATTTGTTTTAGAACTGATATGGATCTCGATGTTTAAAACTTGAATATGGGCTCAGGATTTCATTTTCTATCTATGGTGTTTGGTACTTGTTTAACCTTAATGATAGTGATCGTTAAAAATCTCTCAATAATGAGAATATGGCGTAAATACAAGTTTTTAACATAGCCTTTGAACAATGTTTCCTAGCATGGAGCACTCAGCCTTTGAGCCACTACAACGCATAATTCAGGCTTCAAAATTCTACCAAATTGACCCCAAAACTCTTTTTCAAAACTCTACTTCAGAATCCTTTGAAAACAGATGAACATTGGCTTTGTCGCGACATGATTGCATGTTCATCTTTGGGCGGTCTTCTTTGGATATTTGATATGTATTTACAACTAAATCAAACCTAGTATCAATGGATTGTGAAGAAGGACCGATCCAGGCAGGATTTCCACCAGAATACATTACTCTAAGCCTCTTGATAAAGTTCCCATGGAAACCCTGGACAATGTCAGGGTTCTACTATTCAATATTAGCCAGTAGTTTACAATGATCAGTATCAAGATCCACCTTGTCAGAAAATAAATCATTTTCCCTGCAAATTTTGCAAATAATCAGCTCATAGTTGCTTGCTTTGTGATCTTCGACTATGACACTTGGATGCTTAACACATAATATTGACAGCAGGATGCTTGCTTGGCAAGATGGACTGTTTATTAATGACTGATAATGAAAATACTTAGTTTGTTATTGAACCTCACAAATTATGTATCCTCAGGACTTTATTTTTCATTGTATGAATAATTCCCACTTGCAATGGACAAACGAGGTTTTTAATAGCTCATATTTACAGCAGTTTCTAACAACAAGTGGCATGTTGTGCAATGGTTTGGGACGTGGGCTCCCAAGATGTTCTCGTGGATGATCTTGATACTACTTGACTTGTTACTTGGCTCTGATATATAGAGTGGCGTGCTTGATTTGACTTGTGGAGACATGACCAAATGGTGAAGTTATAACTTTTGTTTGACTTTGACTCTTACACAAAATATGACCCAACTTACCTTTTACCAAACATTCAAAAATATAATAAATGATGGAAAAAGAAAATAAAAATAATAATAAAATCCTTCTTGATGTCAATTTTTTAGAGTTGTCGAAAATGTAGAAGCTTGTTCTTACAAGGAAGGTAGTGGAAGGAGAAATATTGACTGTTGTGGAGGTCATCCCTAAGAGTGAGTCACAAAAACGCATTTGGGATAAGTACAAAAAAGATGTTAAATAACAATGGTATGTTATAGATATTTTACTGTTACTTCCATTTAGATTATTAGTGTTCTTGTCATGTCCACCCATGTTAGGGGTTCATGAGTTTCCTTCTAATGGGCATGTTACGATCATATGTCTGGAGTTGCACAGACTTTTAATCCCTTTCTTTTACAACGCTCATGCTCATACAAAGTGTGTCTAGAGGATGTTGGATGTTTCTTATGGATGTTGGATAGTTTGTTGCCTTTCTTTTCCTACAGATCTAGAATTAGATTAATGCATAGAATAAAGAACACATGCATATTCACATGGCTTAATACAAATAAATTTTGAAAGAGACGCTTATAATATGGAAGACCATTACTTTCAAGGCTTTTAAGTTTTCTCCTAACTCATAGACTTACGTACATCCATACATGCACACACAATAGTTTTATTGTTGAGTTAGAATCTCAAAACACATAGAACTTGTATTTTTAAAGTCCATGACCTATTGATTCTTTATTCAAATACTGTTGTGATTCTTTTCTATATTGCACTATGTGGTCTTGTGGCCTTTGTATCGTTGTGGAACTCTGATTTTTTCAGCTATGTTTCAGGTATTCTAATTCTTGCAAAATTATGTTCACTTATGTTCACTTATGGAACATTGGCTTTGGAAACTTAGGGTGACAGGTCTCAAATTGTGTTGACCACTTTGTTGTGTCTACGACCTTGCAATTTTGGAGGTTTTCTTCTTGTGTCCTTTCATCCCCACAACTTTTCTATTCTAGGTTCTTGCAGCTCTGCAAGATGATGAACTTGCATAATAAAATTCTCTCATTTTGACCTAGATTAGTCCTCCCCTATCTAAACCCCATGTGATCCCCAAATGTAAAGTCGAATGTTGTATTATTTAATATTAAGTGAAAAAAATTGAACTATCTCCAAAACCCCCACCTCCCTTCGTAAAGTTTCCTTTATTCATTCCTTCTCCATGTCTCTTCACTAGTTTTTACTCTAAATCCCATTATTCTCTTTTTCTTTTTTTTTTGTTTTTGTTAGTTCTTATTTCAAATTCTCTTCATTATCTATTATTAAATGGATTCATGAAGCTATGTTGCATGGAGGCGCCCCCCTATCCGTCCCTGCTCCAAAAATTTGCAGGATTCATGAAGCTAAAGGATTCATGAAGCTATGTTGATGAAGTGATGGAATTCCCCTTCAGAGTCTCTTGATGGAACAATCATTAGTAAGATGAGAAACCCCTGAACTTCATCTACCTCCTTGTGGCCTTATCAATTGTGGAAACCGATATGATCCTTTTTCCTGTTGACATCTTACTAATTTTTAGATTATAAATAATGCACATAATATAAATCAACTTTGTTGGTGTTAATTGTTAAAATATTCATTATATCATATATGCTGCACATAGTAGATATCTTCTTTTAGTAACCATTCATGAGTTCTTCTCTTACCATCCCATTGCTGAACAAAATCACCTCATCAATGAATAGCAACATGTATGTAGCAACACACACATCCTCAATTGGTTTCTACAACTATTTCTTAAACACATCCCTGATTCTTGTCCATATCAAGTTTAGGTTATTAGGTATGCACGAATACATTATGTTGTTCTCTAAGACTCTTTTGCAGACCATTTTAATAGATTCTGTAACTGTTTAGGATATTTTGTTGCTTGAGCATGATAGATTTTTGTGCTTATTAGTGTGCTTGAAAAAATAAATTGGATTTTAAGCATGAATGTCTTTGGATCTTATTGTCTTTTATTAGAATTACAAATGATGAAATCTATGTGTTAATATTTCTCCTCTTCTTGATTCTTAAAGGGTGCTAGCTCAATGGAAGAGTGCCTGCTTTACAAGCAGGAGGTTGGTGGTTCGATTCCTCCATGCCCTAATGACATTGGAATGTATTTATAAAGGTAAAAAATGTAGTAGTGCAAGATGGATGCAATAGCAACACTAAATGCAAAACAAGATGCAAAAGTGGACGTCACACTAAACACAAAAGTGGATGCAAAAGTTGACCTTATGTCAGACGCAAATATGGACACAAAAATGGATGTCATACTAAACGCAAAATTGGATGCAAAAAGAGACTCAACACTAGACACAATTAATGACTCCAAACTAGATGCAATACTAGGTCCAAAACTAGACGCGACAATAGATGCAAAAGTGGACTCCTAACTAGATGTAAAATTGGACATTAAATTGAGCACAAAATATGGTGTGTCGATGGACATAAAACTAGGCGTAACACCAGGTGCAAAAATGGAAGGAACACTTGGCGCAAACAAAAACTTAAAATGAGACACAATATTGGATGCAAGATGGGACAAAACATTGGATGTAAAACTAGACGTAATATTGAATGCAAGATGGGATGCAGCATTGGACACAAAACTAGATATGATATTAGATACAAACATGGGTGTAAAACTAGGCACAACACTGGGTGCAACATTGGGCTCAAACATAGATGCAAAAAAAGACATCAACTAGGATGCAAAACTAGCTGCAAACCTAGATGCAAAATACAACGTAAAACAAGATGAAGCATTAGGCACAAACATGGATACAAAGAAAGACATAAAACAAGATACAAAATTAGATGCAAATGGGGATGCAACATTATAAGTAAAATTGGATGCAAAACTAGATGCAACATTGGGCTGAAAATTGGATGCAAACCTAGATGCAACGTTAGATGCATAATTGGACACATAATTTTATGCAAAACATGGTGCAAAATTGGGTGCAAGACTTGATGAAAAACTAGGAGCAAAATAAGATGCAACATTGGATGCAAAACTGAGCATGAAATTGGGTGCAAACAAGGATGTAACAAAGGACGCAAAAAAAGATGCAATAGAAGTTGCAAAATTGGGTGGAAATAAAGGCATAACAAAAGATGAAAAAAGTTGGGCACAAAAATGGATGTTAAAAAGGATGGAAAAAAAGATGCAATAGACGTCATTTTACAGAAATGTACAATAGCACCAGGTTTAGCTCCAGATTGTTCACCACAATTGAGAAAAAATTGCACTAAAATCCAGTGCTAAATTCGACGCTAAATCCATTTTTTGTTGTAGTGTCAATGGTCCCAAGTTCAAAAAGCTGGTACTTCTAAATAGCTGAAGGGAAAAGGTGGACATGCTAGAAGTAGACCTCCTCCAATTGTGATTAAATGTCCAAAAATTCAAGCCAAAGGAAATGCTATAGTGTTTTCAAATCCCTTTGTTTTGTTAAGTACTGCGGATGAACAAAACTCTCTTATTCTCGAGGAAGGTGAGGTTCAGCAATCTAAAGATAAAATTGAAGAGGTAGAAGCAAATAGAGGGCCTCAGGTTACTACTCTTGAGTGCTTAGAACCACTTAGTGAATATGCCTCCATGCATGTTCTATCTCCCAACAAAACTACTTCTTTCCCCTCCTATGAAGAAGCTCTTAAGAAAAAACATGTTGAGTCTTCTGACTCTGCAGAGGAAGATCAGCAATTCACAAAAAAGGCTGGAAGAAAGTCTCATAAATAGATCAGAGAAGAAGAAGCTGAGAGGCTTAAGATGTAGGGTAGTCAAGAAACCATCGAATTGTATTTTGGAAGAAGTAAGCAGAATAGACCCCCTAAAGGTGGTGTTACTCCCTCTTCCTCAGGTAAATAATGCTTCTCACTTCTTGGAATTGTAGGAGCTTGGGGAATCCATTGAAGGTTGAATTAGTTAAATATCTCATTAAAATGGAACCTTTCGACATCCTACTACTCCAAGAAACTAAGATAGAAGAGGAATCCCTCTTATCTACCAGCAAGTCAAAGTGGAATAAGAATGCAGGTAAGGCTGTGAGTGCCCAGGGAACTTCTGGGGGCTTGACAATATTATGGTGAGAAGACAAATTTCTCCTTATATCCTCGTTTGCAACTCGGCACTAGATTCTCACTGAATTACAACAATTATCCAGTAAAATATTCATTTCTCTCTTCAATCTCTACATTCCAGTAAATCTTCTCGAAAAAAAATATGTTGGAATACCCTCTCTGAATATTTGGATTCTCACTCTGCCATAAATATTAATGTGGCTGGTGATCTTAATATAATTCTCTATCTAAAGGAAAAATGTGGATGTAATAGGGGAAAGGATCCTTTACAGGTTTTCGTGGAATCCTTAATTCAATCTAATGATCTCCTTGACCTCAAGCCCAATAAGGGGCGATTTACGTAGACCAACAATAGAGTGGGGATTTTTTGAATCTCTACTAGATTGGAAAGGTTCCTAGTCCAAATCTCGTTGATGGATGGAAATATTATAATTTCTTCAAAAATCGTGCCAAAAATTACCTCCGATCATCACCCTATTTCTCTTCAGGTTGAAAAGGAATAAAGTATAGGAACCATCCTATTTCGGTTCAGTCCACTTTGGCTTGAAAGAGAGGGCTTCTGAGATATTGTAACTCAAATATGGTCTCAATATATTGCAGGCTTACCCAGCTTTGTTTGGGAACAAAAGTTAAAACTCACCAAAATCGCATTGAAAAAGTGGATTAAAATACCAATTTCCAACCTAGCGACTTGTAGGGAAGCATCAGACTAGGCTCTAGCTGATATTCAACTCAACATGGAATACTGTGCAATTTTCAAGCTAAATTAGTTGCTGAGCAGACAGTGCAAGATTACTCTTTCCTTTCCTTTCAACAGGAGGAAGAGCATCTCCATCTCAAATCTTGTAGTTTATGGTTACTCGCTGGAGACAAAAAATATGCTTTTTTTCACCGGCAATGTTGGTCCAGGATCTCACGAAATCACACAGCTGAAATTTGTAATAGTGTTGGATATACCATCAAAGGTCAATCGCTATTAATTCAAGCTGCCAATTCACATTTCCACCATTTATTTCAAGAGGATAATAATTCAGATGGAAATATGACTGTTGATTTTCTTTTTAACATTCCTACTTTGGTCCATCATGAGGATAATGTTGAACTTGTGAAATCATTCTCTGAACAAGAAGTTGTAGATGTGATTTGGAGTATGGAGCCAAACAAAGCCCCAGGGCCGGACAAGTTTTCCATCCACTTCTACAAATCTTGTTGGTACCTTATTAAATCCGATCTTCTTTGAATGATTTCATCCTTTCTCAAGAAATATAAAGTGGGAGGAAACACAAATTCTACCTTTCTGGCCTTGATTCCAAAGGAAGTCAACCCTACTTCTTTTGATAGATTTCGACCCATATTTTTTTGTAATGCTTCATATAAAATCTTGGCCAAACTCTTAGCCAATAGACTGAAACCTTTGGCATTTTATTGATAATGTGATCCAAGTTCAAGAATCCCTTCATTCTAGCTTTCAAAGGAAAGAAAAAGGCATGCTCATCAAGATAGATATGAAAAAAAAATTTGATGGGTCAAGCTATCCTACCTCTATCAGGTTCTAACCTCTTTTGGTTTCAGCGCAGAGTTTGTCCATCTGATAAAATCATGTATTGATAAGCCATGGATTGCACCTCTAGTTAATGGAAGACCAACATATTTCTTTCAAGCCACCAGGGGACTTTGTCTAGGGTGCCCCTTATCTCCTTTTCTTTACATTTTGATGGAAGAAGCTTTAAGAAGAAAACTTTCAGCTGAACTAGAAGTTGGCTCCCTCCCTATTATTAAGATCACATGTGGCATGGATTCTATAAATCACACCCTTTTTGCTGATGATTATCTCTTTTTGGGAGGGGCATCTCTTAATATAGCTTGGGATTTCAATGCAGTTATTCAAAATTTATGCTTTTCTTCAGGAGGTCTGATTAATAAAATTAAGAGTGTTGTTTATGGTTGGAACATTGATCACTTTTATCTTCTTAGGATTTCTCATTCATTGGGATTTCCTGGTTTTTCTAATTGGGACACGATCAACTTTTTGGGCCTTCCCTTGACCGTGGGTCCTATCCCTCCTTCGATATGGCTGGAAGTGCTTTGTAAATTGAAATCTAAATTAGTTTATTGGGGCAGTATGTGGCTTACAAAGGCCGGTAAATTGATTCTGATTAAGTCTGTCCTCTCTACTCTCCCCATCTTTCAGTTTTCTCTGCTCCTTGCCCCTAAATCCATTACGACTCAAATTTCTAAACTCCTTCGAGGTTTTCTCTGGGAGGGTGGCAAAGGTAATCATAAGAAGATGCACTTGGTCAGTTGGGAAAAACTCAAAAGACCTATCTCAGAGGGTGGTCTACAAATCTGGGACCCTGAATTGGTAAACTTGGCAATGGGAGGAAAGCTTATCTGGTAGTTATATGCATATAAAAATGATTCTATCAGTAATATTTTTAGGAAAAAATACCTCAAAGGAAAATATCTGAGAAATATGAAACCTTCTTCCATCCCTTGAGGCACAACAATTTGGAATCTCTGTAAAAGAGGAATTGATAATTTCCAACAACATCTTTATAGAATCCCTAGCAGTGGGAAAAATATTTTTCTGTGGGATGACAAAATACTCAGAAATCTGCCTCTATCTTCTATTAATTTGCTGAGTGAGATCAAGAATTGACTAATCAATAAAGGCTTTCTTCATCATGTAGATATTTGTAAATGGTACAGGAATGGGAATTGGGACGGATGGAGCCTTCCTAAAATTCAGGAGTACCTTTCTGAAGAGCAGAAATTGTTATTTTCATCCTTATCTGGTATCGCTCCTGTAAATCACTACCTTAAAGATGAGTGTGGGTGGGGCTGCTCAGGTTTTTATTTAGCAACACGTGGTTTCTCTTCTCTGAAAATCCCCTTGGCTTCCAGATTGTCTCCAACGACATGGAAATTGGTGTGGTCCCCTAAGTTCAAAATAGATTTCAAGAGAAATATAATTCTGTTTTATCACAGTGAATTGTATAGGTACATATACATCAATGGATCAATTTCCAGATCCTACAATTGAGCTCCCAATCCTACAGTCAAGCTTCATATCCTATAATCAAGTTGCAGATCCTAAAAGGATAGGAAAGAATCACAGAGAGAATAGGAAAGAATAAGTAACAGTCATCTACAGGACGGGAAAGAATCAGTCCATATCGCAATACTCCCCCTCAAGTTGGTGCATAGATGTCACACATGCCCAACTTGCCCAAAACATTTGAGAACACTTGACTTGAAACTGCTTTGGTGAGAATATCGACCAACTCATCCTCTGATCGAATCTTATGCAACTCCACGATATCCTCATCCAACTTCTCCTTAACGAAGAATCTATCTACCTCCACATGTTTTGTTTGATCATGTTGAACTGGATTGTGAGCAATATCACATGCTACTTTATTATCACAATACAGCCGAATTGACTGCTTAGGTGGATATCCCAAATCTCTGAGGAGAAGTCTTAGCCACAATGCTTCACACACTCCAAGTTCCGTACCTCTAAATTTAGCCTCTGCATTTGATCAGGCAACAACATTCTATATTTTGCTGCTCCATGTAACAAGGCTACCTCCTATAAAGGTGAAATAACCTGAAGTAGAACGCCTGCCATTGACTACTCCAGGCCAGCCAGTATCAATATATGCATCCATGCTTTGACTATCTTCATTTTTAGTGAATAAAATTCCTTTTCCAGGAGCATATTTCAGATACCTCAGAATGTGCATAACTGCATTCATGTGTTGCTTTCCAGGATTATGTATAAATTGGCTAACAATACTCAAGGCATAGGAAAGGTCTGACCTTGTGTGTGCTAAGTACATCAATCTTCCTACGAGTCTCTGGTATCTCCCCATATCAACTGGTACCTGATCAAACTCAACACATAACTTCAATCCTTCTTCCACTGGTGTATCAAGGGGTTTACATGCTGACATACCAGTTTCATGTAACAAGTCTAAGGCATATTTCCTTTGAGATAGAAAAATCGCTTTATCAGATTGAGACACTTCGATCCCAAGGAAATATTTCAAGGGGCCGAGGTCTTTCATTTCGAATTCTTTGGACAAGTAATCCTATAGAGCCTTCCTTTCTTTGAGATCATTTTCTGTAACCACTATGTCATCCACATATACAATAAGTGTAGTTATCTTACCCTCAGTGTTTCTTCAAGAATAAAGTGTTGTATGAGTTGGTATGATAGTAACCAAAGTATTTCATATATTTTGTGAACCTTCCGAACCATGTTCTCGAAAACTGTTTCAACCCACACAGTGACTTTTTTAATATGCACACCTTCCGACTATGCATTTCTAGTATCATGCATCCTAGTGGGAGTTTCATGTAAACTTCTTCAGACAACTCGCCATGTAGAATGGTTTTCTTCACATTAAACTATTGTAATGGCCAATCCAAGTTCAGAGCAAGAGACAACAAGACTTGTACTATATTGATTTTATCTACAAGTGCAAATGTCTCTGTATAATCGATCCCATAGGTTTGGGTGTATCCTTTTTCCACTAGTCTCGCCTTAAAGCGTTCAATTGTACCATCTGCTTTGTACTTCACAGTATAAAACCATCGACATCTGACTGGTTTCTTTCCTGTGAACGGTCGACAAGTTCCTAGGTTTTATTCTCCTAGAAGGATTTCAACTCCTCATTCATAGCGACTTTCCACCTTGGGTCAGCTAAGGCTTCCTGCACATTGTTAGGAATAGATATGGTAGATAACTGATTTACAAATGACTGATTTGATTCTGACAAATGACGGTTAGACACATAATGACTCATGGGGTGTTTAACGTTACTAGAAAGATCAGGTTCATATGTAGGTTTAGGAATACCTCTGGTGTGACGCTATGGTAGTTGTCTTCTAGATGGTTTAGGAGCATCCTCAGCAAGCGATTGGTCTGGTGTATTAGCTTCTTGTGGTGTGAGACACTTGGACAGAGGTGGAGACACAACTTCAATTTCTAGGTGTTCATCACTATTTGGATCCAAAGTCAAGCCACCCACATCCAATTCGCCCACTTCTTGATTCAACGCATCAAAGAGTTCCCCTACTTACAGGATGTGAACAATCACATCTTCAGAGATGTGATCATCATAGTCTAGAGTCTGAATTTCTTTCTGGTACTCCCCGTGAAGTTCAGGCTCAGAGGAAAAATACATCGAGTCTTCATGAAAAATTATATCTAATGTAATAAACATTCATTGGGTTGGAGGATGATAGCATCGGTACCCCTTTTGATAAGCAACATATCCGATAAAGACACATCTCAATGCTTGAGGAGAAAATTTGTTGCACTGATGCTTATGGAGGTGTACAAAAGCTACACAACCAAAGATGCGAGGAGATAAATTTGGGACGGCTGGAGCAACAATAGCTTCAGCGAGAGCCTGAGATGGTGTCTGAAAATTAATAGTGCTGGAGGGTACTCGGTTGATCAAATGTGCTATAGAGATAAGTGCTTCTCCCCAATAGGATAACGACATATGGGATTCTATCAACGAAGCATCGACAACAAGTGGCATTTGTTTTCTCTCAGCCACCCCATTCTGCTGAGGAGTATTGGGACAAGTAGTTTGATGAATAACTTCGTGTGTTTCCAGATACTGCTGAAGTTCAAAACTTAAATATTTGCCTCCATTGTCACTACGGAGAACCTGAACCTTTGCATTGTACTGAGTGCGAACCATTTTATAAAAATATTGAAATAACAAATTCACTTCACTTTTATACTTCATCAAGCACACCCAAGTCATCCTCATACAGTTGTCAATAAAAGTAACAAACCAACATGATCCACCAAAGGTAGTGACTTTGGACAGATCCCAAACATCAGAATGTATGACCATAAAAGGAACTAGACTTTTATTCAAACTTAATGGAAACGAAGCACGATGGATTTTTACAAGTTCACAAATGTCACAGCGGAAACTAGAAACATCAAATTTTGCAAATAAAATAGGAAATAATTTCTCCAAGTAACCAAAGGAGGCATGCCCTGAATGTCGATTGCATAACCAGATTTCAAATTTCTTCTTCTCCCCCTTAGAGCCATCCACCATTAAAGATTGATGCAACTTGTCCAAAACTCTTTGACACTAAGTCCAAGTAATACAACTTTCCTCGCCTAACACAACAACCAATCATTTTCCTCGTTCGGATGTCCGTAAACACACAAAAATCAGGCCAAAAAATTACAATACAAAGTAAGGTAGTGGTGATTTGGGAAACTGACAACAGATTATAATCCAAAGACGAAACAACTAAAACAAAATCTATATTTAAAGTATTAGTGATAGGTAAAGACCCTTCTCCAATAATTGGGGCCAAAGAGCCATTGGTAGTGGAAACAAATTTTTGTGCAGACGGTTTAAGAGGTGAGACCTGTCTAGAATCAAATGTCATATGATCTGTAGCACTGGAATCAATTATCCATGCACTATTAGAAACAAGTGTACAAATATTTAAAACCTTACGACCATTACCTACCACTACTGCTAATGTCGATATCTGACTAGAAACACCATCGGTTGTCTTTGTTTCGACAACTGCAGCACTGGAGGTCCTCTTGGAATTATTCTTTCATGAATCATGGCTATGATCCCGCCATTCTGAATACCCCACAAGTTCAAAGTAGTGGCTCTTGGTATGACCAATTTGATTGCAATGAGTGCATTTGTAGGTGGATTTATTAGCACCATCAATGTTCTTAGGATGGATTTGAGAAGACTGGTTCCGATTAGACCGATTTCGAGTCACCATGGCTGAAGCTTCAGATTTTTCTTGTTCTCCATTCATCATTGTGAGTCGAACAGATTCACGGCCGACCAAAGCATAACATGCTTCCAATTCGGGGATAGGATCCTTTCTCAAAATTTCACCATGGATTTGTTCGAATTCACCATTTAATCCAACAAGAAAAATATGCACCCTTTGTCGCTAAACTGATTTTCGGTAAGATTCAACATCATTCTCACTCTCCATAATCACCTTATCATGATGATCCAACTGACAAAAGATCTTGGTTAATTATCCATAATACATCGAGAGTGTTCTACCATTCTATTTCATAGAGAAGGCCCTCTGATTCAAGACAAACATGTGCAATTCATCTGCTCCATCATAAAAAGCTTTAGAAAGAGCTTTCCAAATATCTCGAGCAGTGGGTAAGCGAATATATTGCTTCATGATTTCTGGGGACATAGACATCAACAACGATCTCTTGACCTTTCGATTCTTGACCTTTTGATTGTCTGCATACCACTTCTCATATCCATCATCTTTCTCAGTAGGTGGTTGTGAATTACCATGAATGAAAGAGAGTTTCTCCTTCTCAGCAATATGCATCTCCATGATTTGAGACCACAAATCATAGTTTGTTTCATCAAGTACAATCCCTGCATTGAATGACAAACCTTCAAATTGAATAATAATGGGAGCACACTTGTTCCCAGATGTTTTAGAATCTGAGTCAGCCATGGTTCAATGGAGAGTACTAACGATTTAAGCTTCTTGGCTGTGATACCAAGTTCAAAATAGAGTTCAAGAGAAATATAATTATGTTTTATTATAGCGAATTTTATAGGTACATATACATCAATGGATCAATTTCCAGATCCTACAATCGAGTTGACGATCCTATAGTCAAGATGCAGATCCTATAATCAAGCTGTAGATCCTAAAAGTATAGGAAACAGTCATCTACATGATAGGAAAAAATCAAAGAGAGAATAGGAAAGAATCAATAACATTCATCTACAGGATGGGGAAGAATGAGCCCATATTGCAACACCCTCTATGCCTCCCCAAAGTGAATTTTTTCACCTCGTTATTAATGCACAGAACATTTAAGCAAATGTGGGTTTATTGGGCCGTATCATTGCTACCTTTTCCAAGTAGTGAGTGAAACTTACCATTTGTTTATTGATTGTGAATTTTTCCATCAGCTGTGGGAGCTGGTCCTTAGCAGCCTTTCAAATTCAGCTCCTTTCCAAATCTCTGTAGTAGATTTTTTTTTTCTCCTCACAAAAGCAAATTCCTTGGCATGAATGGAAATGGAAAACAGATGTTATGCTTCTGTAAAATTCGTGGATTGGAAAAAAGTGTGGCAGTTAATTTCGAAGTATGCCTCTTGGAAGTTGTGGCTAGTTAGGAATGATGGGATTTTTAGTAATAAGCAATAGACTCCAGCTCAAGTTGCAATCAAAATTAAATTCCTTATTTCAGAATTGATTGGCAATTCTCCATCTCTATCAACTCTGCGAGACAAAAACAATGAGTGGCTTAGGAAACACAATATGGGCAATAGTAAATTTCTCTCTCACAAACGGTGTTGCTCCCCTTCATGGAAAAATCGATGCCAAGAGGGAGAATTTGTTGAGAGTTGGAAGAAATCCTCTTCTCCTATATCTTTTTTGATGGAGCGTCTAAATGAAATCTTGGCACATCCGGGGCTAGGGGGGCTGTTAATCTCGCATGATCGACAAATTGAAACTTGTTTGGGATGGGGGCTTGGATTCATGTCCAACAACCACGAAGAATGTTATAGCCTTCCCAAGGTGTGCCAAATTGCAAAGGCTCTCGGGTTCTATTCAATTCAAATATATGGAGATTCTGAATTGTTGATTAAATTGATTAATTCAGAAGGGCAATTTAATAATTCAGTTTTGAATAAAATTCTGAAGAGAATCCGAATTTCAATAAAAGAGTTCACAAAGGTTGAATCCTTTCATATCTTGTGAGATTTAAATAGAAGGGAAAACCAAATGGTTAATAATGCCTACTTGCTTTCTCTCCCAAGGTCATCTCAGCCTCAATGGAGAACCTAGTGAATACCAACCAATCCCTTAAAGATTGAATTTCTTGGAGCTTCTCTCCTTTTTGTCAAAAGACTGTTTATTCTTTGTTCTTTTTGTAGATGACTCATCTTGTTGATTGTAATTGGTTGAGAGAGCATTTGTTTCTTGAGTCCTAGAAATTTCTAGAAAAATTAAAATAAAAACATTATTGTTTTTGTTAAAAAAGAAAAAGGGTTCCTTGTGATATGAGATATTCAAACTTATTCTTAATACTTCATGGTGATTTTATTTGAGATTTGGGGTGGATTAGTGTAAAAAATAATTTGTACTTAGTTGATGAATGGATTAAAAAATAACTGATAGTTGATAAATAAGTAACATAAATAAAGTCTCTCATAACATGTAGGTAGGTATAGATAGCTAACACTTGAACTCATTTAATTAGAAGAATATGAAGAATAAAATAAAATCTGATCTATGTAAATGTGCTACTAATATGAGAGGTTCAAACTTATTGTAAATACTGCTGATTGATTCCTCTAACCAGCACAAATTCCATATAATATAAGGTTAAAATATTGCTCATAAAATCACAAGTTCAAATGTATTACCCCTACCCATGGTGAATGGTTCTGACTAGTACAAACCCATGGTGACAGGCTGATATAGACATATAGACATATTGGTTGAAATGGTTACCCTGTGACTTTCTACTACAACTATAAAAAAATTACAAGATAATAACAGGTTATTTTGATTTTTCTTACTAGTACAAACCCATGGTGACAGGCTGATATAGACATATAGGTTGAAATGGTTACCATGTGACTTCCTACTACAACCATAAAAAAATTACAAGATAATAACAGGTTATTTTGATTTTTCTGCACCTTATGTTAATGCATTAACTGTTATGCTTAACTAAGGTTTTAGATGGGAGAAAACCCACGAATCGATGGATATTTTCACATCCCGATGTAAGAATGTCCTTGATCGAGCAAAAAGGCATGCCGACATCCATGACAGGGAGTTTAGAGCCGTGGAGTGATCGGAAGAAAGAAACTGTGAATCCCAGAAACTGAAAAGCATCTTTACATGGCGTTGTTGGGTCCTCTTCTTTTAATACCAATGAGGTGTGTACATACCATCCAAGTTTACCTTTACCATCCAAGTTTACCTTCTGAAAGATACATATACCCACCAACAGGGCACCCACGTTATCTCCAATACTCCCATATCTTTGAGCGGCCATTCCCATTCCCGTCAACTCTGTCTACAGTTTTAACTACCACCAACTTCGCCCTTCCACTTTTTCCACCTTATCTATTTCGTGCGTTTTTGTTCTGCATTAATCCTCCTATTATTGCTTCGCTCCATCCATTTTTGTTTTCTGAGAACTCTTAAAAGATGGGAAGAGCGCCTTGCTGCCTCAACGCTGACAGAAACAAAGGAGCTTGGACCAATGAAGAGGATGCCAGGCTTATCCAATATATTCAGGCTCATGGAGAGGGTTGCTGGCGCTCTCTCCCCAAGGCCGCAGGTTTGACATATACATATTATATATATACAGTTATTATTTCTATTCTGTTCTGCTACATTATATCCCAAGTTTCCTTCAATCTCTATTTTAATTCTAACGATGTTTCTCGCCCTAAGAAAGTTGGTTTCATGTTATAAATTATAATTATCAAC
>LPNX010915663.1:55772-175934 GCA_001517045.1 Pseudotsuga menziesii | reverse complement strand
AGGAGAAAACTTATCGCCATGGGGTTCGATCGGCTGACCCATCGTCGTTTTCAAAAGAATCCTCGCCATCATCCTTCGGCTACAGGGAATGTTAGACAGCGTGAAACAGCACGTTCGCACGAGCTTGTCGAAGGATTAATGTTTCATTACGACAAATCCGAGCAAGTTTCAGATGCGGCAAGCGGACTTGCGCGGGATGAGCTGCATCCGCATCTCAATGTAAATCTCAACCTGGAGCTGTCAACAAGTGCTGGCCCCTCAATAATATGCCACACAGCTGGGTTGAAAGTGCAGGAGGACGCGGTAGTTAATTCTGAGCAAGGCGAGAGCAATTTCAGTGCGGGAAATGGATATTTATGTGGTTATGGGTAGCTCCCTTCCCTTCCCTTCCCTCCAATGTTACTGTTCAGATTACATAAATTTCCATTTTACATTCGCGAAAACCCTACGGGACATATGCGGTTTATACTATCTGATAGCTGGTCTCTCGTTTTCAACATTTAGCCTACTTATTATTTATACTTGTTATAAAGTCAAGTCTCAATTTCAATTGTTCTATTTTGTGGCCTTTTATGTTTATGGGTCACCTGCACAAGCTATAACTTATGCTCTATTCTTATTAGAGAAAGGAATGTTTTCTTATAGTATTTTTTTAATTTGTTTCATTTTTTAAGACTTTTTATATTTCAAATATCCTTTTATTTTCAATGTGGTTGGACCACACCATTACCAATATCAATTCTTTTTATGAGTTCTCTTGGACCACAACGTTGCCAATATCAATTATTTTTATGAGTGCATAAGGCTCGAAGGGCTCGCTGTACATTCCTAATTGATTATTTTTCGTCAAATATTTAAATTTAAATATGTTAAATGATAAATATTTTTGTTTTTGTCTGTAATGTTTACATCCACGTTCAGCTTAAAAGATAATTTCAAAATATTTATTATACTAAGAACATTTTTAATTTTTAACTTATCATAATTATTACTGTAATTTAGGAAAACTTTTTTTAAATTTTTTTACTATAAGAATAAAGTGTTAAAGAAAACTAAATAACTGAACTTATTTTTATAAAGTTAATAAACAAAAAATTTGTTTAAATAAACATTCCTAATTATCATTATCATTATGCTTTGCTAACAAATGAAAATGTATATAAATGTGTGTACAACCAATTAAAATAAATTTATTTATGTTGAAAAAATTTGTATAAAAATTAAATGATTAATAAATATAAAAAAAAATATTTGTAATGTTAGATGTCTTTTATTATTTATGTAAAATAATTTTTGAATGTTTTTAAAATAATTTTTGTAATGTTGATGTCTTTTATTTTCCATAGATATTTATGCAAAATATTTTTTGAATATTTTTAAAATATTTTTTGTAATGTTGATGTCGTTTATCTTCCATACATATTTATGTAAGATAATTTTTAAGTCTTTTTAAAACAATTTCTGTAATGTTATAAAAACATTATTAATATATATTTTATTTCTTAATATATACTTAATAAATTATATAATCTATTTAATTTTTCATATTAAATTGAATGATTGTATTTTTATAATATAGAATAAATTCTTATTATTTTTTCCTTATTCAACTTTGTTTAGCATAGATATTCACTTGATTTATTTTCAACCAATTTAATAATGTAATGTATAAGGCATGTTTATCATAGTCTTTGTTTACTCTATGTGGATAGTCATATTCCTGAATAAGGTGACTCTCCCAAACTATCTTTATGAATCCTTTATATATATTAATCAATTTATAAAATGTGGTATTCATGGATTTTTTTCTCATTGGTTTTCATGAATATGAAAAATATATATATATATATATTTATTTGTTAATATATATTTAATAAATTATATAATCTATTTATTTTTTCATATTAAATTGAAGGATTGTATTTTTATAATGTAGAATAAATTCTTATTACTTTTCTCTTGTCTTCAAATTTTCTGCATATATGTATTCAACTTTGTTTAGCATAGATATTCACCTTGTTTATTTTCAACCACCCACATAATAATACATGTATAAGGCGTGTTTATCATATTCTTGTTTACTCTATGTGGAGAGTCCATATTGCTCAATAAGATGACTCTCCCAAATGTTTTTTTTTTTACCATAACATCGGGTTAGATTATATTGATGTCGGTAAAACAGCTACCTCAGACTTTAACAAAATGATAGTCCAGGAAAGATTCTCTATCAACATGGATTTTAGTATCCAATGCAACCCAATGGCTTGATTGCAGTAGCATATAGCTTCAAAAAAACCAAAGCAGAAGTTAAAAGGAGGATGCGACTTCGCCAAAACAATCAAAAGAGACATGAAGCTCAGAGATTTTCGGATGCCAGTTTTGTGAGGGTCATTTGTCCAACTTTGCAAGCAGCTTATTGACTTCCTTCTCTAGGGCACTGAGGTGATTCCCAAAGTCCCCTTGGGTGTTAGCCACATCCTTGAAGCCAATATGAACCTCTTCTTTGAAGTCCTCTAGGTTTCCTGATGATGTCGAAAGATCTGCACGCAGCTTCCTGATATCATCGTTGAGAAGATCCCAACTCTTCTCTCCATCCTGGATGGTTGATTGCAGAACCTGATCTTGTCTATCCGCTCGAGCTCTAAGTCTTCCCATTGCGTTCTCCAGCGTGTCCAGTTGTTCTTCAGCTGTTGGCCTCGACTCTGAGGAGGATCCTCTTGAATCCATTGCAATTGTATGTTAGATTCTATCTAGTTCAGCAGGGGAGGACAGAGGGCAGAAGAAGTCCGCAATATTAACATAGCATCAAGGGAGGGGGTCTCCTGGGACACACAACGAAAGCTAAAGGGGCAGCACACCAGCAAGGAACTCTTCATTGACTCCTCAAATGAGCAGATGGTTGGGAAGATGAGAGACGCATTGGATAAATAGCAAGGCGGACGAGGAGTAAAGTCACATGATTTTTGTTACCCGATGGATCCTTGCAGAGAATTTTTGGCAGTTTCGGCAGAGAGGGAATATACGTAGTACAGTGGAGATGAACGACGTACACTGCAGGACGAATGGAATCGCAAGATGAGGCTCATGAACTTGCTGCTTTCAGGGGATATCACATCGATTTTCAATCCCATCCCTGTTTAAGATACCTCTGCTCAAGAGAGTGCCCCTATTGGCTTCTTTGTCTGCTAGAGAATTCAACCCCCGAAGTACATGGAAGAACCTAATGGACAGAAATTTTTTGCTTAGTAGCTGAATTTTATATAAATTAATGCCAATTTTAGTTGGGAGGGCCGCTTCTTCTTTATTAATGCTTGAATCAGCATTCTTGAATCGCCAAAGACCGTTAGGGTGTTGATTCCTTTGGAGAGCGCAATCCTTAAACCTTGCAAGAGACCACAGAATTCTGATGTATTGTTTGATTCAATACCTAACCCCCAAGAGTAACTGCTAACAACAGCTCCATTAGCCGAAATAAACACTCCACCCCACCAGCTATGCCTGGATTTCCCTTTGATGCACCATCGAAGAAGAGGCATAGCTCATTCAGGGAGGCTCTCCAGTTGATGAAGCCCAGTTCATCAAGTCTAATTTCCCAGTCAGCATTCTTGGTGTGATTTGGCAGGGATCGACTCTGATGGTTTGGAACAAGCTTGCTTAACCACTGTGATTCTTTCAGGAGGAGTTGAATGTTGTCTTTCAGGGAGATGTTATGTTCAAGAGATTCCCCTAGGATTGCTCTTGCTTGAATGGAAATTTTAGAGGAGTGGTTTCTTTTTCCTTGAAGATTCGGTTGTTTCTCTCAATCCATATTTTCCAGCAGATGGCTTTTGGGATCCATCTCTAGGCAGTTTGAAGCAGTGTTTTCTTGGACAACTGGAATGGTGAGAGCTTCATCCATTCTGAAAGTAGGGCCTGGATGGTGACTGGAAGATTGATACCAGGGTTTAGCATCATTGCTTCTCTCCATACCTCTTTGGAGAACGGACATCCCAGCATTATGTGATCCGTAGTTTCATCCTCGTTTTTGCAGAGAGGGTAAAGAGTTGCTCCTTCCATGCCTCTTTTCCTCAAGTTTTCGCCTAAAAGTATGCTTTTATGGGCCAACGTCTAGCAAAATATGTCAATTTTCGGGATGAATGCTTTTGTCCAGAGAAACTTCCAGACCACAGGATTGGGAGCAGCATAAGGGATAGCTTGAATGTTCTTATAGCCTTCTGAAGTTGTGTAGTTACCTGATTTGCTTCCCCACCCTCGTCTATCTCTGGATCCTTCTTTAAGTGGGGATTTGCCTTGAAGCAGTTTTATTAGAATTTCTGCTTCTGCTTCTAATTCAGGGAGAAGGTCGCCTAGGTCCCAGCCGATCCAATTATTGTCTTCCCAAGCCGAAAGATCCCACAACGAAGTGGCTCCTTTATCCAATAGCCAGTGTTTTATATTGTCCACTTCCATGCATTGCCCTAGTGGATTTTCTCCCAGGATGGAGTCCTCCCAAACTATGATTGTTTTCCCATTTCCTGGTATCCAGTAGAGGTTCTTTTTGAAGAGCTCCAGGGCTTTAATACATAAATCATATACCGGAGATCCGTTTCTGGGTGGAGGTTGAGAGTCAAGGCATCTCTTCCTTGTTCCTGGAAAGTATTTTTTGCGAAGAACTTCCTTGCTCCAGTATTCTTTCCTTGTGATCAGCTGCTAGAGCAACTTAGCTCCTAAAGCCAGATTTTGGGAGGCTAAACTCCTCACTTGTATCCCTCCTTCATCATGAGGTTTTTGGATCTTTTCCCAGCTGATGAGGTGAAGTTTCTTTTCATTCCCTTTCCCCCCTTCCCAAATAAATTTTCTAAGTATTCTTTCTAGCTTGCGGATTACCGATCCTGGGGCGAGTAGAATTGATGATTGATAAATTGGCATGATGTTCAGAACAGATTTAAGAAGAATCATCTTCCCTGCAAGGTTAAGCCAGTTGGCGTTCCATCCTTGAATTTTGGCTTTGAGTTTATCTAGGATAGGCTCCCATTTTGCTGACTTGATTTTGGTTTTGCAGATGGGGATGCCGAGGTAGGTGAAGCCATCCCAGTCCATTGTACCTTCCATTCCAAGAGTTCTAGCTATATCCCTTAGCTCTCTGACAGAGCAGTTCCAGCTGAAGATCTTGCTCTTTCGAAAGTTTATTTTTCTTCCAGACACCTCTTTATAAAGTTCAAGATCTTGTTTAAAGTGTTCAGCTGAGTGGATGTTTGCCCCACCTAACAGCAAGGTATCATCTGCAAATTGAGCATGATTTATATCCCATACATTATTCGCCATTCTTAAGCCAGGCAGCGTGTGGATTTCCTGGCAGAAGTTTAGCTGAAAGGTAAGCACTGAAGCTTGGATGGCATAGAGGAGAGGGGACAACGGGTAGCCCTGCCTTAGGCCTCTAGTAGCTTGGAAGAAGCTTGTAGAACGTCCATTGACCAGTGGGGCTATCCATGGTCCACACACACATCCTTTGACCCAGCTTATAAATGAAGGAGAAAAGCCAAATTTTTCCATTACTGCAAACATAAATTCATGCTTGACACGATCAAAAGAATTAGCTAAATCAAGTTTAATGGCCATACCTTTCTCGTTTCAATGACAACTTGAATGAATTGCTTCTTGGACGAGGATGATGTTGTTGAAGATTTTCCTTCCTTTGATGAAGCTGCCTTGATTTTTAGGGATAATTCTTGGGAGAATTCTTTTCAGCCTGGTGGCTATAATCTTGGTTATAAGCTTGTACCTAGTGTTGCACAAAGAAATCGGCCTGAAGCAGTTGAAGGTGGTGACATCTTTTTCTTTCGGGATCAAGGCAAGGAATGAGGAATTGGCGCTTCCTCCTAGCTTGTTGACCACCTGAGAATACCTAATCATTTTTAAAAGATCAATCTTGATAATTGACCAACAGCAAGAGAAGAATCTGGTTGTGAAACCATCATGCCCAAGGGTGCTATCTAGTTTCATAACCGATAATACATCTTTAAGCTCATTCATGGTGATCGGTGCGATGAGAAATTTATTTTCATCACGCTTGATAAGAGGCAGAATGAGGTCAAATGGGTGAGACATTGTGTTTAGAGGGTTCTCTGTTGGAGCGGTGAACAACTCTTTCAAAGTAGTCATGGCTGCTTGCTTTATGTCCTCAAAGTATTTAAGCAAAACACCTTGAAAGTTTATTTCAGAGACAGCTTTATAGTTCTTTCGAGCCTCGTCCTGCTTATGGAAATACTTGGTGTTTTTGTCCCTGCTTAGAAGCCAAAGAATTCGGGACTTTTTCCTCCATTACTCCTCTTCTAATCCGCAGGAAGAGAAGTATGCTTTCTATAAATCCCCTTCCTTACGCAGGAGGCTTTCGAACAACGGGGCGACATCCATTTACGTTTGGTGACTTTCTAGATCAGCTTGAGCTTTTTTCCTTCTTGTAATGGGGGAGGTAATGAGCTTTTCCCAGTCTCTCAAATCGTGTTTGAGCCTTTTTATTTTTTCTTCCCAGATGAAAGAAGGTGACCCTCTTATTTGGGCTGTCCAAGAGTTGGAAACAACTTGCAAGAAATATTCATGTTGGATCCAAAGCGGGCTAAAACGGAAGGGAATTGGGCCAAGGTCTTGGTCTAGAGCTAGATCAAGCAGTATGGGCTTATGATCTGAGGTACAGTTAGGTAGAATTTTAGAGGAAGCTAAGAGGCCAAAGGAGAGGAAGGAAGAATGAACTAGAAATCTTTCAAGCCAGGCAGCTATGTGACCAGGTCCAATCCTCTTATTAGACCATGTAAACTTCCCTTTGACTGGATTTATATCAATTAGATCCCAACCAAGGATAATATCTTCGACCCATTCCCTGGCTGGATCCCTAACAGGCGTTCCCCCTTTTTTCTCATTGGCAGCAAGAGTAATATTCAAATCACCTGCTACAATGATATTTTCTGGTTGCTACAAATTGAGAAATGACTCTAGCATATTCCAACAATATTTTTTTTCCGAATGCAAAATAGGGACATAAAGGTTGAAAAGACTTATAGTACGACCAGAGATTTTGTGGGTGAGCTTTGTGAAAACCCAATGCAGAGTGCGTTCTTCAGCTTCTAGATCATAGAGGCCGGAATCCCAAAAGGTGGCTATACCTCCAGAAGCTCCTCTGGAGTTGTTGGCGATCCCTGGTCCCTTTTTCCAAAACATTTTCCCAGCTTGGAGGAGAGCGGCTTCCTCCAATTTAGTCTCCTGGACTAGCAGAATCTCAGGTTTATGAATTCAGACTAGATCTTTCAGTGCTTCTTCTTTTGAAGCAGATCCTAAGCCTCTGCAATTCTAGGAGATGTATCGCATTAAGTACTGTGGGAGGTGGGGTTGGCCTCTTTTGAGGCCGAGGCCATTCCTTTCTTAGATCTGGTATGCATCATGCCTTTCAGAGTTTTTTGTGATCCTTCAAGCACAGACAGATATGTTTCTTCCTCTCTTTTCTTTTTTTTTGATTTCCTCCCTCTTGGGTTTTTAAACGGGACGAAATGCAGACTACTAGATGAGGCGCCATCATCCGTATCTTCTCCTGGGTCCATTTCTAGTAACAAAGGGTCCTCATTTGTGTCTTTGGAGGGCCCGGAGGGATCAGCTGCTGTCGAGACCATTGGGTCGGATTAGGGGATTTCTCCAGGTTCCATCGGATCTACGGCGTGGGATACTACCTCTTTGCTGCTAGGATGTTTTTTAGTTTGAGTTTCTTCAACGCTTACCAAAACTGGGTCTTTCCCAGCTATATCGCTAACCTTTTGTGGCTCGTCAGCGTCCTGGATCACGATTGGGGCTTCATTTGTGGCCTCCTGGGTAGGTTTGTTTAAGCTTGACGACTAAATATTTTTCTACATGTCCCCTGAAGTCTTTTTTTCCTGGGGTTTGGAGGTCATCTTCCCTTTCTTAACTTTTTTCCAGCCTTCTCCCTCTTCTGGGATCTGTATTTTGGGGCAATTTCCGTGGAAATGGCCATGCTCATGACAGTGACGACACTTAAATGGTAGCTGTTCATAATCCAGCTTTTGATAATGGTTCCATGATCCTACTTTTAGCTTAACTGCCTCGGGGAGCCCTGCTTCAAGATCTACCTCTACACAAATTTTGGCACAAGTGTACTGGCCTTTGTTCTCAGCTTTGTCGATGTATCTCCCCAGCGCATTCCCAACTTTTTCCAGGGTTTGTATATTCCAACAGTGAACCGGGAGGTTTGGAAGCCTCACCCACACTGGTACTTCCTTCGGTACATCAATTTCCAGGTTGAAATCCGGTGTCCATCTATTAAGATAAAGGCCTTGGGTGCCCATGAAGTACAAGCCACTTCTAAATATAATATCCCGGTCTTCTTTGGAAATGAATTCAAAGATGAAGAACCCCCGTCCAAATGGGTAGCAAGTAACACTGTTCTTTAGCTGAGGCCTCCAATTCCTTTGGATCCAATCATCCGTGGTTCTTGTTGATGGCCAGAGACCCATGAACTGGCCAACCAGTCCTCGCTCAGCCAATGCTAGAGCGATCTTAATGGGTTGTTCTACCGGAAGGTCTATTTCAGGGACGACTTCAAGTTTCTTAATGAACTTCAGAATGGAAGGGTCCACCGGCTTCTTTCCGGTTGGCGTTAATAACCTTCGGAAGGCTTCTTCAGTGGAGATAGGAGCAGAGGGAGGGGATTTCCCTCCCCCAGGCACAGCCATGAGGGCGGCCTGAAGCAGCTCGAGGTCAAGCAGGAAGCCCTAAGGATGGCAGCACGACAGCTTGGAAGCTGAGCACTATCTTTGTACAATCTAATCAATTCTCCCGAATGTTATCTTTATCTATATTAATCAATTTGTAAAATGTGGTATTCATGGATTTTTTTTTCTGGTTAGTTTTCATGAATATGAATATGAAAACATTCTTACTAATAATATATACTTAATAAATTATATAATCTATTTAATTTTTCTTATTAAATTGCATGATTGTATTTTTATAATATAGAATAAATTCTTATTATTTTTCTTTCATCTTCACATTTTTCTCTCTATAAACCATGTGCATTCAACTTTGTTTAGGATAGATATTCACCTTGTTTATTTTCAACAATTGACATAATAATGCAATGTATAAGACATGTTTAGGGAGTCTCCCAAATGTTATCTTTATGTTCAGCCTTTATCTATATGAATCAATTTATAAAATGTGGTATTCATGGATTTTTTCTCATTAATTTCCATGAATATGAAATTCAAAACATTCTTAAAATATATTTTATTTATTAATATATAATTAATAAATTAAATACAATCTATTTAATATTTCATATTAAATTGAATGATGTATTTTTATAATATAAAATAATTTCTGATTACTTTTCTCTCATCTTCAAATTTTCTCTTTATATGAAGCATATGCATTCAACTTTGTTTTGCATAGATATTCACCTTGTTTATTTTCAACCACCAACATAATAATGCAATGTATAAGGCATGTTTATGAGAGTTTTTGTTTCCTCTATGTGGAGAGTCCATATTCCTCCATAAAGCACTCTCCCAAATGTTATCTTTATGAATCCTTTATCTATATTAATCAATTTATAAAATATGGTATTAATCATAAATATGAATATGATCAAGTAGAGGTGGTTAGGTTTATGTTTATTTAATTTCTCATAGTCTTTGTTTCCTCTATGTGGAGAGTTTATATTCCTCAATAAAGCTACTCCCAAATGTTATCTTTATAAATCCTTTATCTATATTAATCAATTTATAAAAATATGGTATTCATAGATTTTTTTTCATTAATTACCATAAATATGAATATGATCAATTAAAGGTGGTGAGGTTTATGTTTGTTTAATTTATAATAATAATTATGATTTTGGTTGCTATATATACTTAATCTTAACAATAATTTTATGATATTCATCTTAACATGAATTGTATGATGCTATACACTTCATTGTAGATGTAAACCTAAGTTATACATATTACCTTGATTCAAAATCATATTAACTTGAAAGGAAAGCTCAATTCAATAATATCACGTGAGGAGTGCAACTTTGGATATAATGAAATCAATTCCTTTTTTTAATCTTCACTAATTTTTCATTTCTTTAATAACATCTTATCTATGACAAAGATCATTATCCATCTCAAAGAAGCATTCACATTGAAAAATAAATTGATTAATTATCAGTATCAAAGCCCTATAAAAAAATATTGATTAATTATTAATTTTTTTTAATTACTTTATAAGTGAATTTTCTTATTATATTTTAGTGAGATATGTTTATATCTCTTTTATATAAAAAAATTTATCTTCTATTTATGTATAATAAATACATAGAAGTGTTAGCATACTTTGTATCAAATACTCAAGAGGAATGGCCTTTGTGATGTTATTACCTTAATTATGGGAGGGAATTGTGAACCATTTATGTACATTTTAAAAAAAAAATTGCTATCAATTGTAAGTGTAATTTTATGATTTTAGTAAAAGAAGTATTTTTACTAAATATCTTAATAAATTAATTTTTATCTTTTTTATTAACAGTTATACATGTAAATCCATATCAATAAGAATCATAGAAATGTTTAAAATGTCATTATATATATATTGCAGGCCCTCCTAGCTTTGTCTGGGAACAAAAGTTAAAACTCACCAAAATCACACTGAAGAAGTGGATTAAAATCCCAATTTCCAGCCCAATGACTTGTAGGGAAGCATGAGTCTAGGCTCTAGCTAAGATTCAACTCAACATGGAATACTGCACAATTTTCAAGCATAAATTATTTTCTGAGCAGACAATGCAAGCTTAATCTTTTCTTTCCTTTCGACAGGAGGAAGAGCATCTCCGTCTCAAATCTTGTACTTTATGGTTACTCACTGGAGACAAAAAATATGCTTTTTTTCACCGACAATGCTGGTCCAGGATCTCATGAAATCACATAGCTGAAATTTGTAATAGTGTTGGATATACCATCCAACACTACGGAGAACCTGAACTTGTGCATTGTACTGAGTATGAACCATTTTATAAAAATATTGAAATAACAAATTCACTTCACTTTTAGACTTCATCAAGCACACCCAAGTCATCCTCATACAGTCGCCAATAAAAGTAACAAACCAATGTGATCCACCAAAGGTAGTGACTTTGGACGGACCCCAAACATCAGAATGTATGACCATAAAAGGAACTAGACTTTTATTCAAACTTAATGGAAACGAAGCACGATGGGTTTTTGCAAGTTCACAAACATCACATCGAAAACTAGAAACATCAAAATTTTGCAAATAAACTAGGAAATAATTTCTCCAAGTAACCAAAGGAGGCATGCCCCAAACGTCGATTGCATAACCAGATTTCATATTTCTTCTTCTCCCCCTTAGAGCCATCCACTGTTAAAGCTTGATGCAACTTGTTCGAACTCTTTGACACTAAGTCCAAGTAATACAACTTTCCTTGCCTAACACCACAACCAATCGTTTTCCTCATTCGGATGTTCGTAAACACACAAAAAATAAGGCCAAAAAATTACAATACAAAGTAAGGAAGCGGTGATTTGGGAAACTGACAATAGATTATAATCCAAAGACAGAACAACTAAAACATAATCTATATTTAAAGTATTAGTGATAGGTAAAGACCCTTCTCCAATAATTGGGGCCAAAGAGACATTGGCAGTGGAAACAAATTTTTGTGCAGACGGTTTAAGAGGTGAGACCTGTCTAGAATCAAACGTCATATGATCCATAGCACCACAATCAATTATCCATGCACTATTAGAAACAAGTGTAGAAATATTTAAAACCTTACGACCATTACCTGCCACTGCTGCTAATGCCGAGATCTGACTAGCAACACCATTTGTTGTCTTTGTTTCGACAACTGCAGCACTGGAGGTCCTCTTGGAATTATTCTTCCATGAATTGCGGCTATGATCCCACCATTCTGAATACCCCACAAGTTCAAAGCAGTGGCTCTTGGTATGACCAATTTGATTGCAATGAGTGCATTTGTAGGTGGATTTATCATCACCATCAATGTTCTTAGGATGGCTTTAAGAAGACCGGTTCTAATTAGACCGATTTCGAGTCACCATGGTGGAAGCTTCATATTTTTCTGGTTCTCCATTCATCATTGCAAGTCGAACATATTCACGGCGGGCCAAAGCATAACATGCTTCCAATTCGGGGGTAGGATCCTTTCTCAAAATTTCACCACAGATTTGTTCGAATTCACCATCTAATCCAACAAGAAAAATATGCACCCTTTGTCGCTGAACTGATTTTCGATAAGATTCAACATTATTCTCACTCTCCATAATCACCTTATCACGATGATCCAACTCACAAAAGATCTTGGTTATTTATCCATAATACATCGAGAGTGTTTTGCTATTCTATTTCACAGAGAAGGCCCTCTCATTCAAGACAAACACCTGCAATTCATCTACTCCATCATAAAAAGCTTCAGAAAGAGCTTTCCAAATATCTCGAGCAGTGGGTAAGTGAATATATCGTTTCATGTTTTTTGGGGACATAGACATCAACATCAATCTCTTGACCTTTTGATTCTTGACCTTTTGATTGTCAGCATACCACTTCTCATATCCGTCATCTTTCTCGGTAGGTGACTGTGAATTACCACAAATGAAAGAGAGTTTCTCCTTTTCAGCAATATGCATCTCCATGATTTGAGACCACAAATCATAGTTTGTTTCATCGAGTACAATCCCTGCATTGAACGAAAAATCTTTAGATTGAATAATAATGGGAGCAGATTTGTTCCCAGAT
Source organism: Pseudotsuga menziesii (assembly GCA_001517045.1). Classification (NCBI taxonomy): domain Eukaryota; kingdom Viridiplantae; phylum Streptophyta; class Pinopsida; order Pinales; family Pinaceae; genus Pseudotsuga; species Pseudotsuga menziesii. Next base: position 163,133 of record LPNX010915663.1, on the reverse strand, counting down.
GTTTTAGAATCTGAGTCGGCCATGGTTCAATGGAGAGTACTAATGATTTAAGCTTCTTGGCTCTGATACCAAGTTCAAAACAGAGTTCAAGAGAAATATAATTATGTTTTATTACAGTGAATTTTACAAGTACATATACATCAATGGACCAATTTCCAGATCCTACAATCGAGTTGCCGATCCTATAGTCAAGCTACAAATCCTATAATCAAGCTGCAGATCCTAAAAGGATATGAAACAGTCATCTACATGATAGGAAAGAATCAAAGAGAGAATAGGAAAGAATCGGTAACAGTAATCTACATGATGGGAAAGAATGAGTCCACATCACAACACCCTCTATGCCTCCCCAAAGTGAATTTTTTCACCTCGTTATTAATGCACAGAAGGGTGCCGATGGGAGAAAATTTAAGCAAACATGGGTTTCTTGGGCCGTATCATTGCTACCTTTGCCAAGTAGAAATCATTTGTTTATTGATTGTGAATTTTCCCATCAGCTGTGGGAGCTAGTCCTCAACGGCCTTTCAAATTCAACTCCTTTCCAAATCTCTGTAGTAGAATTTTTTTTCCTCCTCACAAGAGCGAATTCCGTGGCATGAATGGAAATGGAAAACAGATGTTCTGCTTCTGTAAAATTCATAGAAATGGAAAACAGATGTTCTGCTTCTGTAAAATTCATGGATTGGAAAAAAGTGTGGCAGTTAATTCCAAAGTATACCTCTTGGAAGTTGTGGCTAGTTAGGAATGATGGGATTTTTATTAATAACTAATCGACTCCAGCTCAAGTTGCAATAAAAATTAAATTCCTTATTTCAGAATTGATTGGTGATTCTCCATCTATGTCAACGCTCCGAGACAAAGACAATGAGTGGCTTGGGAAACACAATATGGGCAATAGTAAATTTCTCTCTCACAAACAGTGTTGATTCCCTTTGTGGAAAAATCGTTTCCCAAAGGGAGAATTTGTTGAGAGTTGGAAGAAATCCTCTTCTGCTAATATCTTTTTTGACGGAGAGTCTAAAGGAAATCCTGGCCCATGCGGGGCTAGGGGGGCTGTTAATCTTTCCTAATTGACAATTTGAAACTTGTTTCAGATGGGGGCTTGGATTCGTGTCCAACAACCACGCAGAATGCTATAGCCTTCCCAAGGTGTGCCAAATTGCAAAGACTCTCGGGTTCCATTCAATTCAAATATATGGAGATTCTGAATCGTTGATTAAATTGATTAATTCAAAAGGGCAATTTAATAATTCAGTTTTGAATAAAATTTTGAAGAGAATCCGAATTTCAATAAAAGAGTTCGCAAAAGTTGAATCCTTTCCTATCTTGCGGGATTTAAATAGAAGGGCAGACCAAATGGTTAATAATGCCTACTTGCTTGCTCTCCCAAGGTCATCTCAACCTCAATGGAGAACCTGGTGAATACCAACCAATCCCTTAAAGATTGAATTTCTTGGAGCTTCTCTCATTTTTGTCAAAAGACTGCTTATTCTTTATTCTTTTTGTAGATGACTCATCTTGTTGATCCTAATTGGCTGAGAGAGCATTTGTTTCTTCGGTCCTCGAAATTTCTAAAAAAATAAAAAATAAAAACATTATTGTTTTTGTTAAAAAAGAAAAAGGGTTCCTTGTAATATGAGATATTCAAACTTATTCTTAATACTTTATGGTGATTTTATTTGAGATTTAGGGTGGATTAGTGTAAAAAATTATTGGTACTTAGTTGATGAATGGATAATTGGTATAGCTCATGAATGGATAACCAACATTTTAGAAGAATGTGACATAAAAAAAGAATATAAAAAATAACTAATAGTTGATAAATAAGTAACATAAATAAAGTCTCTGATAACATGTAGGTAGGTATAGATAACTAACACTTGAACCCATTTAATTAGAAGAATATGAAGAATAAAATAAAATCTGATCTATGTAAATGTATGAGAGGTTCAAACTTATTGTAAATACTGCTGATTGATTCCTCTAACTAGCACAAATTCCATATAATATAAGGTTAAAATATTCCTCATAAAATCACAAGTTAAAATGTATTCCCTCTACCTATGGTGAATGGTTCTGACTAGTACAAACCCATGGTGATAGGCTGATACAGACATATTGGTTGAAATGGTTACCATATGACTTCCTACTACAACCATAAAAAAATTACAAGATAATAACAGGTTATTTTGATTTTTCCGCACCTTATGTTAATGCATTAACTGTTATGCTTATGTTAATGCATTAACTGTTATGCTTAACTAAGGTTTGAGATGGGAGAAAACCCACGAATCGATGGATATTTTCACATCCCGATTTAAGAATGTCCTTGATCGAGCAAAAAGGCATGCCGACATCCATGACAGGGATTTAAGAGCCGTGGAGTGATCGGAAGAAAGAAACTGTGAATCCCAGAAACTGAAAAGCATCTTCACATGGCGTTGTTGGGCCTCTTCTTTTAATACCAATGAGGTGTGTACATACCATCCAAGTTTACCTTTACCATCCAAGTTTACCTCCTGAAAGATACATATACCCACCAATAGGGCACCCACGTTATCTCAAATACTCCTATATCTTTGAGCGGCCATTCCCATTCCCATTTCCATTCCCGTCAACTCTGTCTACAGTTTAAACTACCACCAACTACGCCCTTCCACTTTTTCCACCTTATCTATTCCACTGCTGCTTTCGTGAGTTTTTGTTCTGCATTAATCCTCCTATTATTGCTTCTCTCCATCCATTTTTGTTTTCTGAGAACTCTTAAAAGATGGGAAGAGCGCCTTTCTGCCTCAACGCTGACAGAAACAAAGGAATTTGGACCAATGAAGAGGATGCCAGGCTTATCCAATATATTCAGGCTCATGGAGAGGGTTGCTGGCGCTCTCTCCCCAAGGCCGCAGGTTTGACATATACATATTATATATATACAGTTATTATTTCTATTCTGTTCTGCTACATTATATCCCAAGTTTCCTTCAATCTCTATTTTAATTCTAACGATGTTTCTCGCCCTAAGAAAGTTGGTTTCATGTTATAAATTATAATTATTAACAGGTCTGCTTCGGTGTGGCAAAAGTTGCAGGCTGAGATGGATAAATTATCTACGCCCTGATCTGAAACGCGGCCATTTTTCTGAAGACGAAGACGATCTTATTCTCAGACTGCACGCCCTCCTTGGAAATAAGTACGTTTCAAGCTTGAATTCTATCTGTTTCGACTAATTTTCATTTTTTAAACCAGTGGCATTGAAGTTTAACCATTGTTTCATTTTGTATTTCTATTTCACACTCAGGTGGTCTCTGATAGCTGGCCGTTTGCCAGGACGAACGGATAACGAGATAAAGCACTACCGGAACTCGCATCTCAGGAGAAAATTTATCGCCACGGGGTTCGATCGGCTGACCCATCGTCGTTTTCAAAAGAATTCTCGCCATCATCCTTCGGCTACAGGGAATGTTAGACAGCGTGAAACAGCACGTTCGCACGAGCTTGTCGAAGGATTAATGTTTCATTACGCCAAATCCGAGCAAGTTTCAGATGCGGGAAGCGGACTTGCGCGGGATGAGCTGCATCCGCATCTCAATGTAAATCTCAACCTGGAGCTGTCAATAAGTGCTGGCCCCTCAATAATATGCCACAGAGCACACAGCTCGGTTGAAGGTGCAGGAGGACGCAGTAGTTAATTCTGAGCAAGGCGAGAGCAATTTCAGTGCGGGAAATGGATATTTATGTCGTTATGGGTAGCTCCCTTCCCTCCACTGTTACTGTTCAGATTAAATAAATTTTCATTTTACATTCGCGAAAACCCTACGGGACATATGCGGTTTATACTATCTTATAGCTGGTCTCGTTTTCAACATTTAGCCTACTTGTTATTATTCACATTTTATAACGTAAGTCTGAATTTCAATTGTTCTATTTTGTGGCCTTTCACGAGTTTGGTCACCTGCATAAGCTATAACTTATGGTCTAATAAGTTATGGTCTATTCTTATTAGAGAAAGGAACGTTTTCTTATAGTATTTTTTTAATTTGTTTCCTCTTTTAAGACTTTTCATATCTCAAATATCCTTTTATTTTCAATGTGGTTGGACCACACCGTTACCAATATCAATTCTTTTTATGAGTTCTCTTGGACCACAACGTTGCCAATATCGATTATTTTTATGAGTGCATGAGGTTCGAAGGGCTCGCTGTACATTCCCTATTGATTATTTTTGGTGAAATATTTCATTTAAATATGTTAAATGATAAATATTTTTGTTTTTGTGTCTGTATGGGTGTGGATGTAATGTTTACATCTACGGTTCAGCTTAAAAGATAATTTCAGTACGAACATTTTTTATTTTTAACTTATCATAATTACTATTGTAAATATTTATTACAATATTATAATTTTTAATTTTTAACTTATTATAATTATTACTGTAATTTAAGAAAACTTTTTTTTAAGTTTTTTACTACAAGAATAAAGCATTAAAGAAAACTAAATAACTGAACTTATCTTTATAAAGTTAATAAACAAAAATTTTGTTTAAATAAACATTCTTTATTATCATTATTATGCTTTCTTAACAAATGAAAATGTATATAAATGTGTACAACCAATTAAAATGAAATTATTTATGTTGAAAAATTTTGTATAAAAATTAAATGATTAATAAATATATAAAAAATTATTTGTAATATTAGATGTTCCATATCTATGTAAAATAATTTTTGAATGTTTTTAAAATAATTTTTGTAATGTTGATGTCTTTTATCTTTTATAGATATTTATACAAAATTATTTTTGAATATTTTTAAAATATTTTTTGTAATGTTGATGTCTTTCATCTTCCATACATATTTATGTAAGATAATTTTTGAATGTTTTTAAAATAATTTCTGTAATGTTATAAAAATATTATTAATATATATTTTATTTGTTAATATATACTTAACAAATTATATCATCTATTTAAGAATGATTGTATTTTTATAATATAGAATAAATTCTTATTATTTTTTCTTTATTCAACTTTGTTTAGCATAGGTATTCACTTGATTTATTTTCAACCAACATAATAATGTAATGTATAAGGCATGTTTATCATAGTCTTTGTTTACTCTATGTGGATAGTCCATATTCCTCAATAAGTTGACTCTCCCAAATTATCTTTATGAATCCTTTATCTATATTAATCAATTTATAAAATGTGGTATTCATGGATTTTTTTCTCATTAGTTTTCATGAATATGAATATGAAAAAATATTTAATATATATTTTATTTGTTAATATATATTTAATAAATTATATAATCTATTTATTTTTTCATATTAAATTGAATTATTGTATTTTTATAATGTAGAATAATTTTTTATTAGTTTTCCCTAGTCTTCAAATTTTCTGCATATATGCATTCAACTTGTTTAGCATAGATTATTCACCTTGTTTATTTTCAACCACCCACATAATAATACATGTATAAGGCGTGTTTATCATAGTCTTTGTTTACTCTATATAAGATGACTCTCCGAAATTTTATCTTTATCTGTATTAATCAATTTGTAAAATGTGGTATTCATGGATTTTTTTTTCTGGTTAGTTTTCATGAATATGAATATGAAAACATTGTTACTATTAATATATACTTAATAAATTATATAATCTATTTAATTTTTCATATTAAATTGAATGATTGTATTTTTATAATATAGAATAAATTCCTAATAATTTTCCTTCATCTTCACATTTTTTCTCTCTATAGGGCTATATGCATTGAACTTTGTTTAGCATAGATATTCACCTTGTTTATTTTCAACAATTGACATAATAATATAATGTATTATAATACATGTTTAGGGAGTCTCCCAAATATTATGTTTATGAAGCCTTTATCTATATGAATCAATTTATAAAATGTGGTATTCATAGATTTTTTCTCATTAATTTCCATGAATATGAAAATCAAAACATTCTTAATATATATTTTATTTATTAATATATAATTAATAAATTATATAATCTATTTAATATTTCATATTAAATTGAATGATTGTATTTTTATAATATAAAATAATTTCTTATTACTTTTCTCTCATCTTCAAATTTTCTCTTCATATGAAGCATATGCATTCAACTTTGTTTTGCATAGATATTCACCTTGTTTATTTTCAACCATCAGCATAATAATGCAATGTATAAGGCATGTTTATGAGATTTTTTGTTTCCTCTATGTGGAGAGTCCATATTCTTCCATAAAGCGCTCTCCCAAATGTTATCTTTATGAATCCTTTATCTATATTAATCAATTTATATAATATGGTATTAATCATAAATATGAATATGATCAATTAGAGGTGGTTAGGTTTATGTTTATTTAATTTCTCATAGTCTTTGTTTCCTCTATGTGGAGAGTCCATATTCCTCAATAAATCTACTCTCCCAAATGTTATCTTTATAAATCCTTTATCTATATTAATCAATTTATAAAAATATGGTATTCATGGATTTTTTTTCATTAATTACCATAAATATGAATATGATCAATTAAAGGTGGTAAGGTTTATGTTTATTTAATTTATAATAATAATTATGATTTTGGTTGCTATATATACTTAATCTTAACAATAATTTTATGATATTCATCTTAACATGAATTGTATGATGCTATACACTTCATTGTAGATGTAAACCTAGGTTATACATATTACCTTGATTCAAAATCACATTAACTTGAAAGGAAAGCTCAATTCAATAATATCACGTGAGGAGCGCAACTTTGGCTATAATGAAATCAATTCCTTTTTTTAATCTTCACTAATTTTTCATTTCTTTAATAACACCTTATCTATGACAAAGATCATTATCCATCTCAAAGAAGCATTCACATTGAAAAATAAATTGATTAATTATCAGGAAATAATCCTCTCAAAGCCTTATAAAAAAAATTAATTAATTATTAGTAAATAATATTTTAAAAACTCCTTTAAAAAATATTTATACCAAAATTGAATAATTTCTCATTTCCTATGCCCACATTTGGTTGATACGTCTAAAGCAAAAGCAGTTCATTATGTCTATGTACAGCATGAGTGGGCCTAATGGTTAAGAGCATGTGTTTCCTCTTAGGAGGTCAAGAGTTCAAATCCAGAGGGGGGTAGTGTATGTACACCTCTGTAGACTTTAGCAGTTAAATCCCTGCGCAGAGGGGGGTCCCTTGTCCCACAAACAAGTTATAATAAATATTCTAGTATAATACTTAAAACACACTACATTATATTTTCAAATAGATATTCATCTCCATTGGTCTTAAAATATATGAAAGTGAAAATATCGAAATTGAGCAAAAAAAAAAAATGTCACTAGTTTACATGGAATAAATATCTTCACAAGTGAAATACACCCTCTTCATTTTCCAAATTCAACTTTACATCGTGGGAATGGGATTTATTCAACCATGCTAACTTATTGATCCTTGTATGCCAAAGATTGTTATCATAAATAATGTTTATGGATGGACCACTTTGATATTTTTAACTAACATGCATGATAAGATATAATATTTCTACTTGAGCATTAAGATTTATTGATGGTTGTTCTAATTATTATGCTTGATGCTTGTGGCATATGGAATTGTTTTTAACTTTATTTTTAGATAATTGGTTGTACATATAATATGAATTTTGAGATCTAAGTATGTGGATTAAGATTTTATGGACATTTTCAAAGTATTTTAGTAGTAAAAAAGAATTATGGCTAAACTTATTTTAAGATTTAGTTTTTTTTATGAATGAATTTATTTAATTTTGCTAAATTATTTATATTAATTTATATTAATTACTTTATAAGTGAATTTTCTTATTATATTTTAGTGAGATATGTTTATATCTCTTTTATATAAAATTTTTTATCTTCTATTTATGTATAATAAATACATAGAAGTGTTAGCATACTTTGTATAAAATACTCAAGAGGAATGGCCTTATACTTTGTATAAAATACTCAAGAGGAATGGCCTTTGTGATGTTATTACCTTAATTATGGGAGGGAATTGTGAACCATTTATGTACTTTAAAAAAAAAAAAAAATTGCTATCAATTATAAGTATAATTTTATGATTTTAGTAAAAGAAGTATTTTTACTAAATATCTTCATAAATTAATTTTTAACTTTTTTATTAACAATTATACATGTAAATCCATATCAATAAGAATCATAGAAATGTTTAAAATGTCATTTTATATATATATTTTAGTTAAGCAACAAGATTGAGAAAAAATAAAATAATTTTTAAACCATTTTCGTTTTTAACATACCAAACATAATTAATAAACCAACCATCGAAGAATTTTAGATTTTTTTTTTAATGATATAATTAAACCATCTTAGTAAAGTGCCTCCAAATACAACAATAATTTTTTTTGCTAATAATAAAAAGTAAGTGCAACAATATATTTTTTGCTAATAAAAATAAAAACTTGTTTTTTAATGATATAATTAAACTTCTCCTCATTTTAGGAAAGTGCCTCCAAATTCAACAATAATATGTTTTGCTTATTATTAGCTTATTTTAAATGTTATATATATTTAATGATAATAGTTTTTTTAATAGGGAATACATATTTTATATATATAATTTAATTGATGTTATGTATATTTAATCATAATAATTTTATTATTATTATTGGGAATACATATTTTATATATATAATTTATTTTGTCAATTTTGTTGTAACATTTTTTTATAATATCATATTTTTAAAAAGATCATTTTAATGTAATTAATTTTTCATAATTCAGTGGTAATTTGCTTTTTTGTTTGAGTTTTTTTTTGTGGTTGTTGACTTTCTCTATATATATTTGCTGAAGTAAATGTAATAAGAAAAAATAGATTGGATTGTTGTTTGTTGAGATATTGTTTTTATGACACCACTTAAATTAAGAAACAATTAAATATAAATAGCTCTATATAACTATATATGTAAGTGTGTAATTCATGATAGAAAAGTTTTGTGTGTAAATAATAAGTTCTGCCCCTCAGTATGCCCCTCAGTATTCCACACAGCTGGGTTCAAGGTGGACGCGGTACTTTAATAATTCTGAGCAATTTCAGTGCGGGAAATGGATATTTATGTCATTATGGGTAGTGCCCTTCCCTCCAATGTTACTGTTCAGGGACATATGCGGTTTATACTATGTGATAGCTGGTCTCGTTTTCAACATTTAGCTTACTTGTTATTATTTACATTAACGTTAAGTCTTAATTTCAATTGTTCTATTTTGTAGCCTTTTACATTTATTGGCCTATTCTTATTAGAGAAAGGAATGTTTTCTTATAGTATTTTTTTAATTTGTTTGACTTTTCATATCTCAAATATCCTTTTATTTTCAATGTTGTTTTATTTTCAATGTTGTTGGACCACACCGTTATTAATATCAATTCTTTTTCTAAGTTCTCTTGGACCACAACGTTGCCAATATCAATTATTTTTATGATTCCATGACGTTGGAGGGGTTCACTGTACATTACTAATTGATTATTTTTGGTGAAATATTTCAATTTCTTGTTATGTTAAATGATAAACATTTTTGTTTTTGTGTCTTTATGGGTGTGGGCCACAAAAGTGTGCATTTAGGCAAGAAAACTGACAGGAGATATCCCTTTTTATAGGGAAATTGTGAGAAAATGGTGTAAAAAGGTGTCACTAAACATCCATTTATTGTCAAAGCAATTATTAGATTTTTAGACCTTATTTAAATTCCAACTAACACATGTGGCCCCTTCCCTCCCTTGCTTAAAGCATTAAAGAGCTGCTCAACTGTAATCTGGTGTTATCCTAATGGGCTCTAGGATACTTTTTTAAGTGCTTTCCCATAAACTCATGTATGAATAAACGAGACAAGGGAATTGAGAAGTCTCTGTAATGCTTTAATTTGCACCTGGTGAAAGGTTCACGGTTAGTTTAAAAACAAATTTCAAAATATTTATTACAATACTAATATTTCTAATTTTTAACTTATCATAATTATTATTCTAAGAATTTTTTTTTCTTAAAGTTTTTATTATAAAAATAAAGTGCTAAAGAAAACTAAATAACTGAACTTATTTTTATAAAGTTAATAAACCAAAATTTTAATTTGCTATCAATTTATGTAAGTGTAATTTTATGATTTTAATAAAAAAAGTATTTTTACTAAATATTTTACTAAATTGTTTTTTTATCCCTTACACATGTAAATCCATTTTACTAATAACTTATAGAAATGTTTAAAATGTATATTTAATCATAATAAAAAAAATTACACTAAGCTTATTTTAAATGTTATGTATATTTAATCATAATAAATTTTTTTAAATAGGGAATACATATTTTATGTATGTAATTTAATTGATGTTATGTATATTTAAACGTAATAATTTTTTTTTTTTATTGGGAATACATATTTTATGTATATAATTTATTTTGTCAATTTTGTTTTAACATTTTGTTACAATATCATTTTTTAAAAAGGTCATTTCAATGTAATCAATTTTTCATAATTCATTGGTAACTTGCTTTTTTATTTGAGTTTTTTTTTTTTGTTTTATGGTTGTTGACTCTCTCTCTATTTGTTGAAGATAATACTTCCATAAATGTAATAAGAAAAAAATAGATTGGGTTGTTGTTTGTTGAGATATTCTCTTAACGACACCACTTAAATTAAGAAACAATTAGATATGAATAGCTCTATATAATATAATTATAGTTGTGTGTAAGTGTGTAATTCATGATAGAAAATTTTTGTGTGTGTGAAGATATGGCTACTCTCCCAATTTCTAAATTGGTATTAGAGATGATCTTGGCTTAACTCCCTCAAGGGAGGGATGAGGAAAATGAGAGAGATGTGAGAATAATTTGTTGAGAGATGTTGGGACTAGGGACAGTAGGGAATAAGTCATGTAAAATTATTCCTAAATATGTAGAAGAACATAAAGGACAAGAGGAAGGAGCTACGACCGAGGAAGCATCATAAGAGGAAAATGGAAGGATGCTACGATAGAAGAAAAAAAAGAGAAGAAGAAGACAAAGAGAAGGCGCCGGAAGAGGAAGTTGCGTTGGATGAGTAAGTCACAACAAAAGGACATAATGACATACAGGATGACATGGCATAATATTAGCAAAAGCAGATGTGCAAATAGCGTAACAATTGGAAAATGACAGTAAGGCATAACACAAAGAATGTGACAACCCTTAACGATCATGGGTACGAGCTCGGCTGGAGTCAGCAGAAACCATAAGTGTGAATGCATCTCTATAAGTCAGGCTAATAGTGCCTCTCATTATGTGTTGCTAGAATAGGAAAGACAACGTGTTGGCTGGATATAGTAAGTCGGTTGAGATAGTGACTAAAAAGGAGTGTGTAATTAGTCTGTTAGAGTCTGTATCGAGTTGGTATTGAGTCTTTAACAAGAATGTATGGGAGATGTATCCAATCTATAATGGGGCCATAAAAGAAGGAACCCAAATTGTAGATGGGTTAGGTGGTTACTGTATTAGCTGAGATAGCATATGAGTAGTCTCTAGACTTTGGAAAAGATGCTTGAGCTAGACTTGAGGTAGGATTTTGGCTAATGAATCTGTATCGCTGAGTGCATCAGAGTAGAGGTTCTGCAGCTGATTGCGCATACGTGTAGAGAAGGTTGAGTCGATCCAGGTTGTGTGTGGATCGCCAGTAGGAGTAGAGTAGGAAGAGAAAGATAGAAGACTAGAGAGAATGAGAGGGAGGAAAAGTCTATAAAGATATGAGAGAAGATCTTGAACAGAGTCTGTAGCTTTGTGCGCAAACAAAAGGTGCATTTATTTCCTCATGCCAGATGAAAAGAACTTTGTGGTTTTCACCCGGATGGGTTTCCACTTTGCATGTTGTGTAAATGTGTGAATGTTGAAGTAGCTTAGATATATGTGTGAATGTTGTGTTGAATGTCTGGTTGATTATTGTGTTGCAAATGGATAAATGTATGACTGTCGCATTTTATTAATGAATGTGATTATGATGTATGTTCATTGTTTATTTACTTAAGTTGCATAAAGAAGGATTGGATCACAACTAGTGTTGAAGTGCTGAGCATATAAGTAATCCACCTCCCCGTCCTTCATCAAAGACCTTGGTGCACAAACAAGGTACTAAAACACCCTCCCACACAATTTACGGAAACATGGTTGTGGTAGTTACCCATAAAACTGAGATATATCGGGTGAGATGACATCTATGTCGCAGGTGCTATCGACTGAGTTCTGCTCCATTGGGATGATATCTTGGGATTTTTTGTGCTGAGAAGAAGCGACTGAACCTGGGTACAAGGACAGAGAGAGGGAAGAAAGCCAACAAATGGCTTTGTTTTCGAGACCTAACTTGTTGTGGTGAGGGATATGTTGTGGCAACCCACGAAACTAGAGATCCAAGATTGGGTGGAAGCTAAAGAGATAGAGTGTTGATGTAATTGTAACTTCAAATGTATTCACTTGTATATCTTATGTATTGTACTCTGATGTTTATTCCAGGAAGTGTTTGTAATGTAATTGAGTCATGTCATGCCCAGATGTTCCGATCGGGAGTTTCTATAATGTAAACAAGTCATGTCAAGTCATTGTGGGTAACCCTCCTATTGATCAAGGGTTAAAGCCCCCGCAGTTTCGGGGCCCTAGGGTTATTAGACTCTCCTAGTGAAGTCGGCCCTAGTGAGTTATTGTCAAGTTGGGAATTAGTATAAATAGATAGTGAGCCTCTCTATTTATCACACACTCACTCACACTCAGTTGTAGCGCATAGCTGAGGGAGAAGAAGTTGTTGGGGCTAGAAAGAAAGAGGCTACTAATGTCGGGAGATCATCTTACTATTTTGGGGTTTTACTTTGGTGTTGATTCTATCTCTGAGAAAGTTACGGGGTTTTCTCCATTTATGGTTTCCCCGAGGAAAAACATTATGTTCATTATCTCTTGTGTTTGATTGTTGTACTTGTTATTCTCTCAGTGAAAGATCCTAACATAATGCTAGCTTGAATGATAAAATTCTAACATGGTATCAAAGCTAACCTAAGAAGAAGACACTATGCAGCTGCGAAAACTAGGGATTCCTACTTTTTGGATCTCTCTCCATAGATTTTCAGCAAAAGAATGTTGGAATGACTCTCCTCCCTAGGGCACATCTTTCTGTCGAAGCATAACCTGATTTTGAGCATTTTCAGCTTTTGACCTGACATTGCTGCAAGAAATTAGGGCTTTCCACAAAAGTGGAATTTCTGAGTGCACCCAGGCATGGATTGATCTTCTTCTCAAAACCGAAGTTTAGAGATCAAGATCAAAGCATTTGGTTGGACAAAGATCCAAAAAAGCCAACATTAGAGGAAATTTGGGGTCTAAAATGGGCCTTATAAGAAAACATGCCAACAATAAATTTTGTGAGTTAGAATTCAAGAACCAATAGAATTTCAATAAAATGAGTCAACCATAATGGTTGAATTGAGATATTTGTCATAAAAGAAAACTACTTTTTTGTTCATATTTTCGACATATCTCCCTGTGTTTTTACTCAAATTTCAAGTGCGAGAGCTCGTTGGATGTGGAATTCAATTTTGCATCCAACGAGTACCCACAATGCATACTTTTGACAGACCCTACTACCCCAAAAACAAGAAATACCTAAAAAATGTGATGATGATGTCATCATCACATTTTTTTTAGGTATTTCTTGTTTTTGGGGTAGCGGGGTCCGTCAAAAGTATGCAGTGTGGGTACTCGTTGGATTTGGAATTGAATTCTTCATCCAATGAGCTCTCCCACTTAGAATTTGGGTAAAAACACAAGGAGATATGTTGAAAATACGAACACAAAAAGTAGTTTTTTTCATTCTTCCTCCAAAATTAATAACTATTTCTTTTTATTATTTTAACTATTATTTTATTATTTTCCTTAGGAGGCCCATTTTAGTCCTCAAATTTCCTGTAATGACCCTAATTTGCTCCTAAACCAGCACTGCAGAAATTCAGCTTCAGATCCAGTTCCGACATCTTGACCTGGTAAGATCTAAATCTTTTGTATTTCCATTTGAGATTCTCAGTTAAGATGTATCATCATACTAGGCTTGATGAAAAGCTTGAGGGATATGATAAATTCCGATCCTAGAAGTATAGGATCTCCCTGGTCCTGGAAGAAAATGAGTTGGACTCCTATATCAATGAGGAGGTTCCAGTTCCAGAGGGAGATGAGGCTAAGGCCTTACACAAGAAGAAGCTGGTTATGGCTAAGAGGATTATTGTTGATTCAATCGAGGATGACCTCATACCATAGGTGTCCTCCCTAAAGACACCTAAATCTATGTTTGATGCCCTAACAAAACTGTTTTAAGGAAAGAACATAAACCAAAATATGACTTTGAGGAACTAGTTGAAGAATGTAAAGATTTAGAATGCAGAGACCATACAGTATTACTTCACAAGGGTTTCCCGGATCAAAGAACAACTTGAAGCAGTGGATGAATAAGTGGAGAATGTAGAGATTGTAATGACCACCTTGAATGGTCTCCCTAGGACATGGGACTCTTTCATTCAAGGGATCTGTGCCAGAAAGAAGTTAGTCAAGTTCAGCAGACTATGGGAAGAATTCTCACAAGAAGAAGCTCGGATAGCAGCTTGAGAAGAAAAGATGGGAAGTGAATATCAATCTCTCATAGTTCAATCCAAGAAAACTAGAAGGGACCATCATCACCATAATCATTCTAAAGGTAAGCACTCTTCCTACAATAAAACTCAACTCAGATGTTATACTTGTGATGAAATAGGACACTATGCCAAAGATTGTCCTAGAAACAAAAGAAACTCTCAGAAGAAGAAAAACAACCAGAAAAGACATCATGCTCATGCTGCAGAAGATGATGAACCTTCCACAAAGAGAAACAAGCAAGAAAGTGATGATTCTTCAAGTGATGAAGAGTATGTTTTGATTTCCGCTCTCACGGGAAACATTACACATGGAAGTAATGATTGGCTTATAGACAGTGGGGCTTCCAAACATATGACAGGATTCAAAGACTCTTTTGTGAGACGATCAGACCATGAATCACCCCACAACGTGAAACTCAGAGATGACTACCAGTATCCAATAAAAGGTAGTGGGGAATCCTCCTATAAGCTAGACTCTGGAAAGTCTATGAAGATGAAGGATGTATTGTTTGTACTGGGACTTAAGAAGAACCTCCTCTCCATATATGCATTAGATGAAAAAGGCATGAGGGTTGCATTTGTAGATGGCCAAGTTCTCATGTGGCCAAAAGGAAAGACTTTTGATGATGCAGTAGTGATTGAGGAACAAGAGGGAGGCCTATACAAATTGAAGGGCCATTCAGAACAAGCTTTGGTCCATGAATAAGTGGAGGCAAATGGAATTTGGCATAGAAGGCTTGCACGTGTGCACTATAGAGCACTACCACTTGCAAGCAAAGCTGTTGAAGGTATTCCATAAATTCAGGCAAAACATGATGGAGTCTGCAAAGAATGTGCAAAAGGAAAGAATACAAAGAAGACATTTCCAAGTAGTGAGAGCAAGGAAAAAGGAATCTTGGAAATCATTCACTCCCATGTATGTAGTCCAATGTCATCAAGTTCATTAAGCGGGTATGTATACTATGTTTCTTTCATTGATTATTTTTCTAGGAAGACATGGATTTAATTCATGAAGAACAAAGATGAATTATTCAACAAGTTCAAGGAATTCAAAGCCTTGATTGAGAACCACATTGATAATGGCAGAGAATTCAAATCAAATGAATTCAAATAGTTATGCAAAGATTCAGGGATTAAGAGGCAGTTGACCACTCCATATAATCCACAACAGAATGGGGTTGCAGAAAGGAAGAATAGAACAATTATGGAAGCTGCAAGGGCTATGCTTCATGATCAAGATCTTCCCATGCATCTATGGGAAAAAGATTCTAAAACAACAGTGTATGTACAGAACCATACTCCACACAGAGCACTTGAGAACAAGACACTTGAAGAAGTCTTTTCCAGCAAGAAACCAGAAGTCATCCATCTCAGAATATTCGACTGTCCAGTGTACATACACATTCCAAAAGAAAAGAGGACAAAGTTAGATCCTTCAGGAAAGAAGGGTATATTTGTGGGATACTTTGAACTATCGAAGGCTTACAGAATATACTTCCTAGGATTCAAGAAGATTGACATCAGAAGGGATGTAACATTTGACGAAGAATCAGCTTACAACAAATCCAGCAAGAGGCCTGCTAAAGAACCTGAAGAAATAGAAGCACCCAGAATTCATGACACAGCCATGAACAAAGAAATTCAAGAAGAAGATCAAGAATTTGAAGAACCTCAAGAACCTGTAGATCCACCTCAGGAGAAGAATCCTCATAAGAGGAAACCTGCTTGGGTACGAGAAGCTATCCAAGGTGTAGAAAGATATGGGGCTCCAGAAGAGAATCACAGAGAAAGAAAGAGGACTAGGTCCTGCTCCAAGTATGTAGCATTATTATGTGATTTCATCAATAAAGAACCTTCCAACTATGAAGAAGCTACATAAAGGAAAGAATGGAAGGATGCTATGATCGAAGAGTATCAACCGATCATGAAAAATGATGTTTGGGATGTTGTCCCAAGACCAGAAGGGAAGTCAGTTGTAAGTTCCAAATGGATCTACAAGATCAAGCATGCTGCAGATGGCAGCATAGAAAAATATAAAGCAATATTTGTGGCTTGTGGCTTCTCCCATAAAGAAGGAATAGATTATGAAGAAAATTTTGCACCTGTAGCCAGATACACTTCCATCAGATCAGTACTTCCTCTGGCTGCAGTGATGAAATGGAAGATACACCAGATGGATGTCAAGACTGCTTTCTTGAATGGTGTAGTGGAAGAAGAAGAATATGTGGAGCAGCCACTCATTTTTGAGACACATGACATGGAGTCTCATGTGTGTAGATTGAAGAAATCCCTGTACGGTTTGAAACAGGCACCTAGGACATGGTACGAAAGAATTGACAACTTTATATCCATTGATGTTGCTGTCGGAGAAACCATAGTATCGAAATGATCGTGTCGACGTTTCGGATCCATATCAGGATCCATCTTCAGGACAAAGTCGAAAGTGAAGAGATGGATCCTGAAGATGGATCCTGATATGGATGAGATGGATCCTGAAGATGGATCCTGATATGGATCCGAAACGTCGACACGATCATTTCGATACTGTGGTTTCTCCGACAGCAACATCAATAACTAACCACCACAGAAATTTAGCAACATAAACTTTATATCCAATTTGGGATTTACCAAGAGTAAAGCAAATTCCAACCTTTACTACAAGGTTGAAGATGGAAACCCAGTGATGCTCCTAATGTATGTAGATGATCTATTTGTAACAGGTATGGATGGGTTGATTGCTGATACGAAGAGGAAGCTTGCTACCGATTTCGAAATGAAGGACTTGGGTATGATGCATTATTTTATAGGCATGGAGATGTGGCAGAATGCAGATGGAATTTCCATGGGACAAGGGAAATATATAGTAGAGATCCTGAAGATATTCCGGATGATAGACTGCAAGGACATGACCACACCTATGGAATCAAACCTAAAGCTATTGAGTGATGTTTCATCAGAAGCAGTTGATGCTATGATGTATTGTCAAATGATTGGGTCCTTGATGTACCTGACGAACATGAGACCATATATTTTCTTTGTTGTGAACACCTTGAGCTAGTTCCTGACAGATTCGAGACATGTTCACTTGATTGTTGCAAAGCATATTCTGAGATACCTAAAGGGTACAGTTGATTATGGGATCAAGTATGAGGCAAATCAAAAGATTAACCTAAAGGATTATGTTGATTTGGATTGGGCACGCAGTGCCATAGATAGGAAGAGCACTTCAGGGTGTTGCTTCAGTATGGGATCAGGTGTGATCTCTGGTTTAGCAGGAAGTAATCCTGTGTGGTACTGAGTACAAATGAAGCAGAGTATGTTGCAACCTGTTCAGCTAGTTGTGAGGCAGTATGGTTGAGGAAGCTACTATCTGATTTATTTGATCTCCAGTTAGATGATACTTGTATATATTGCAACAGCCAGAGTTGTGTGAAGTTGTCAGAGAACTTGGTGTTCCATGACAAGTCGAATCATATCGAGATCAAGTATCACTATATCAGGGATATGGTGCAGAGAGGAGCAGTGAAGCTCCAGTATGTTGCAACGGATGAATAGATAGCTGATGTGTTGATGAAGCCATTGGCCAGAGTGAAGTTTGAGTACTTCAGGGAGAAGCTTGGTGTTCTCCAGATCGAGGTTCCCTCCAAAGAGAAGTGATGAGTCTATGAGCCATTCTGACATGGTGAGAGGATTAAGTTCCTTCCATGGTCTATAAGGACTGATCCATTCTGTCATGGTGAGAGGATTGGTTCCTTCCATGTCAGATATGAGTGTTGAGCCATTATGATATGACTATAGGATTGGTTCCCATATGATCATATATAAGGGTTATTGCCATTCTTTGAATGGAGGTACCTCGTCGGTTACCAGGAATACTCAGTCTAGGACTGAGGGCCATTCTGATATGACTATGGGATGTAGTCTCACATGATTAGATATAAGTGTGGGGCCATTTTGATGTGATTGAGGGATGTTTTCCCACTTGATCATATATAAGGGTTGTTTCCATTCTTTGAGTGGAGGCACTTGGTCAGTTACTAGGGATCCTCAATCTAGGAATGAGATCCTTTTTGACGAGTCAAGGTTAGATGTAAGGGCTATGGAATTCTGACGAGTTAAGGTTAGATGTAAGGGTTGTTCCATTTTGACGAGTCAAAATGAGATGTAAGGGCTATGCCATTCTAACATGGTGAGAGGATTAAGATCCTTCCATGGTCAGATGTGAGGGCTGGGCCATTATAACATGGTGAGAGGATTATGTTCCTCTTGTGGTCAGATGTGAGTGCTAGGCATTCCTTTCTGATGAGTCAAGGTCAAATGTAAGTGCTGGTTAGGCCATTCTAACTTAGGGTCAGATATAAGTGCTGAAGAAGATCTACATGGAGGCTAGGCCTACACCCAGCATGAAAAAGGGATGGCTCTATAGAACTTCCTATGACTAGAAGAATCATGAGATAGCACCAGTGATGTTAACCTAGTGATGATCCAGATCGAGTGATGATCTAAATCAAGTGATGATCTAGATCCAGTGATGATGATCCAGATCCAGTGATGATCCAGATCCAGTGATGATTTAGAGCCAGTGATGATCCAGATCCATTGATGATGATCCAGTAGTGATGATCCATATCGAGTGATGATCCAGATACAACAGAGATGATCCAAATCAAGTGATGATCTATATCTAGTGATGATGATCGAGATCCAGTGATGATCCAGACTATACAGAGAAGAAGACTTGTGCTGATAAATTGTGTCGAGAGAATACCTTCCTAGTTAAGAGGGAGTGTTGATGTAATTGTAACTTCAAAATGTATTCACTTGTATATCTTATGTATTCTACCCCGATGTTTATTCCGGGAAGTGTTTGTAATGTAATTGAGTCATGACATGCCCCGATGTTCCGATCGGGAGTTTCTGTAATGTAAACAAGTCATGTCAAGTCATTATGTGTAACCCTCCTATTGGTCAAGGGTTAAATTCCCTACAGTTCTAGGGCCTTGGGGTTATTAGACTCTCCTAGTGAAGTTGGCCCTAGTGAGTTATTGTCAAGTCGGGAATTAGTATAAATAGAGAGTAAGCCTCTCTATTTATCACACACTCACTCACACTCAGTTGTAGCACATAGATGAGGGAGAAGAAGTTGTTTGGGATGGAAAGAAAGAGGCTACTATTTTCAAGAGATCATCTTACTATTTTGGGATTTTACTTTGGTGCTGATTCTATCTCTGAGGAAGTTGCGGGGTTTTCTCCATTTACAGTNCATTGTGTTCATTGTCTCTTGTGTTTGATTGCTGTACTTGTTATTCTCTCAGTTAAAGATCCTAACATAATGCTAGCTTGAATGATAAAATTCTAACATAGAGTTCGTACGAAAAGAAAGTGAAGGATCTCAGTGGACCCCAACAAAGTGGTTGGTCAGGTACATTCATTCAGACATTCATGATATTTTCTTTGCTGAGTTTCCCATTGTGTTGCATGAGTGGTTGTCTAAGTTGGCAACCCAACAAAGGAATTTTCAAGGAGAGAACCGAAAGAGTGGAGTCCTCGCTTGATTGAGCAGCTGAAAAGAATAAGAAATCCTATATCAAGGGCCATGGTTTTTTGGGAGACAGTATCCTAGAAGGATATATTACTGATTTTGTTGTTGACACAATAACCTCATACAGTGAGGCAAAGCGATTTTTTTTCAAGGACCATGCAATAGATACCTGTCATCTTAACGACGTGGATAAAAATGATTTTATGTGAAAATGGAATTCTGTGAATGCAATAAGACTGAATAGAAAAAGAGTGTCTATGTCTCAGTAGAACCCTAGAGTGAGATGTTCCCAAGAGATAGCAGAACTAAAATAGAGCCAATATTTTTAAGAAGTGGAAGAAGATTCAGGTCCGACAAGCGAAGTAAAACTCTGTTCGAATGAGGGAGTTGCAGCACAGAACAAGAAGAAGAAGGCTATGAGCTTGCGTCATACTTGGACGAAGGATCTTGTAATGAAGAAGAGTAATATCAGTCGATCCCAGAAGTAGATGAAGAATCATAATATTTGACTGAATCCCTAGAACAAGAACATGCTTACAACTCGCCTATAGTACCAGAGGTAAGATAGTGAGACCTATCTCCAAGTATTTCTGTAAATATGAGTAGTACTAACGCTGTAAATAGTGGACAAGGAAGTTCAACTAGTCCAAATTGTGTTTTGACTGTAACACCAGTAAATACCATGACTGGAGCTGACATTAAGCTCCCAATATTTAACGGAAATAGGTTGTAAGAATAGGAACAACATTGGTTCCTATGTGAAGTTGTCTACACTATACGACAGATCCAGGATGAGAATATCAAGAAAGCACAGATGATCACAACTCTAGGAGGTTGTGCGTTGGAATGGTATATGAAATTTTCCATAGTACCAGTAGGAGTTGTTTAGAAAACACTAAACGAAATTCAACTGAGTTTGATAGACGAATGCAAAAAGTTGAAGTCTGAATCACAATGCATCACTGAAATCAAGTAGATTAAGCAGCTACCAACCAAATATGTGTGGGACTTTGAACAAAGATTTAAGACATTAATGGCCAAAGTGAGATTCCAAATGTTGGATGTGCAACATAAGGAATGGTTTATTGCTGCATTGTTACCACATATTTGAACCTCGCTGATGCAACCGAAAATTGTGTCATAGACATAGGCTATTGAAATAGTAATGAATTAGAAGCCTCGTCGATTGGAGATACTGGATCGGGAATGATGCAAATTCAGTCGTAGCTGGAAAATCTTACAGTGCAACTCCAGGACATCAAAAGAGGAAAGCAAGTTTAGGGATAGCTATGGTGTACAATATGTAGAGCTGATGGACACCATAAAGATATTTTCCTGATGTTGATGAATTATGTCGCAACAAGTGCGTCGAACCTGTTAAACACCTAAGGAATACTTTGGTGTAGAATATGCGAGACTAGGGGCCATAACTTTGAAGAATGTCTATACTTACAGAAGATTGTAAGTACACTAGCTAGTATGTATTGTAAACTTTGTAGATCAATAGGTCATGATGGAAAATACTGTAGAGCACTTTAGCTACTGCAAGAAAAGATCATCAATACCTACTTAATGAAAAACGATGAGAAAATGCAAGCTGGATGAGCGCAGCCTCTGTATCATCCTGCGTAATATCAACACCAGCAATATCCTCAACCGCAATACCAACAGAATCAGTATCCTCAACAATAGCAATGCCCTCCGCAAGGGGGGGGGATTTTAGGGTTTGAGGACAACAACAAGGAGAACGATTTGGTCGAGGAAGAGGCCAAGTTGTATGTTATAATTGTGGGCATCCAGGACATTTTTCCTGATATTTTCAAAGTCCTGCGAAAAATTGCACATATTGTAAAGAATTTGATCACACTGCTGAATAGTGTCCACAACTAATTGCGAAATGCCAAGATAGAACTATCGTTAACCCCAACCTAATGCAGAATCTGAATCTGAATCCCAATTAGAAAATAAAAATGATTTATGCCGAACCAAGACA
This sequence comes from Pseudotsuga menziesii, assembly GCA_001517045.1. Lineage (NCBI taxonomy): Eukaryota > Viridiplantae > Streptophyta > Pinopsida > Pinales > Pinaceae > Pseudotsuga > Pseudotsuga menziesii. The sequence continues at coordinate 140,911 of LPNX010915663.1, read as the reverse complement.
ACCCCACATTGTTGTAGTCACAAGAGGAGGTGATGCAACATGAGCAGACCAAAATACACAGCAAGGACAACTGCGAGTCAGACCTGCAGCACAAAAGAAAACTCTGCTAGATGTCCAATAGGAGAAAGAAGTATTCTTGGAGGTGTGACTAGAATTCATTGATACCAATCAACCATTGACATATGGACAAGTTAGAGCTATTCCTGAATGATTTGAACAAATAATCAGGTTGACGCCAATGAAAAAGTTTAGTAAGATTAAAGAATTTTTCAAAAGTGGTTTAGCATTGATCAATGATAAATATGTTGTCACAAAACTTACAACACTCATACAAGAAACCATAGAAGACTTGCAACCTAAAAAAAGAGTTAATCATATCGGGAGGAAAGTGAAGACAGGTCAAGAACTGTGAATAACTGCGTAGATAGGAGATTATGATATGCACTAAATCATATTATATTTGGGCTTGGATGTCAATATATTGACAAGACAAACATGGGAGAGAATGAATAAGCCACGACTAGACTGGTCTCCCATTCAACTAAGGATTACGAACTAGTTGAAGGTTCTACCAATCGATATAGTAACTCAATTACCTGTGGAATTCAAAGGCTTAAGAACATATGCTAACTTCAAAGTTATTGAAATTTTCGATGAAACAAACCCATATCTTCCACTTCTAGTAATTTATTTGGCAATAGACAACCAAACTATTATAATCTTCAAGAAAAGGATCTTGTCTTTCGAAGATTCTGAAATAAGAGTGGTTGTGCGAATTTATCCGCTTGAAGGATGGAGATATGTCGATCCGGTACATAGCGAAGGGCAAGACAATTATCTACATCAGTTGTACAACATCATGTCTTCAAAGGAAGACTACATTAATCCAACAACTAATGGAAACCTGAATTGGTGGAGTGTAAGCTCGTGCACACCTGACTCTGGAGATTCTCTAGAAAATTGGTAGAACAAGCTACATGAAGTTTCCATGCGAAGAGGTGCAAGAACTACAAGAGTTGTCCAAAGGGTAGGAGTTGAAGCAAGCGCATTTCCTACATATGAAGGATTACCTAAACTTGCATATTTTCTAGTATAATTTGAAGAAAAAATCGCAAAATCACAATTATTGTCCGCTTCGGACTATGTGTTGAAAACTACACCTGCTAGATGGTGGGGTACACACAAATAGTCTATCTCTGAATGGACATAGTGTAGAAGATTAATGGAGATCAAATTTGGAGAAGAGATCAGTTGCCATGATTATAAATATACATGACTAATAGTTCCTGGGAAACATATTGAGCACTGTTACATTATTTGGCAAGAACATCCACTAGAAGAATGGGTTCATCGATTCATCCACACTTTGGAAATGGTACCGAGAAGTTGGTACACATCAGAAGCGCTGTGACAAGGGACCATGGAATGGGAAATCTTAGATGTAAGCTTCATCTAGATATTTGAATTCACAAGTGAACACCCAACAGTAGATGCTGTGTTATGGGTATTAAAAGAGAAGATATTTGAAGAAACACCAGTTGCATACATGAATTTCCATCAATGCAACATGACTATACATAACTGGATGCAGTGTTATAATCTCATGGGAGAAACATATGACGATGAACCAGTTGAGATAAATATGCCTGAGTTAGAGGGTATATGGACAACATAGGGAGATGCTATAACCACTGACTAGTTTCTAAAACCACTCAAGATAAAGAAAGAAAATATTGGGTCAGGTGAAAACCCAAAGTTTGCTAATATTGGAGATTGTTGCAATGAAGAGACTGTAGGAAAGATCACTGACTTATTACATGAATTTCAGGATCTATTCCCTACAAAGTTTTATGAAATGAAAGGAATAGCTGGAGACCTTGGATAAATGAAGAGACCTTTGAGGCCTGATGCAAAAATGGACAAATGACGACCGTACAAATTAAACTTACGTTACAAGGAGAAATTTAAAGATGAACTTGACTAAATTCTAGAAGCAAGAGTAATAGAACCAGTTGAGGAATCAAAATGGATCAGCCCAATTAAGGTACAAGACAATAAGACTTTAGGTGAAGTGAGAATTTATGTCGATCTCAGAAAATTAAATGATTCCTGTTTGCATGATCCATTTCCAACTCCATTCATCGATGAGGTATTGGAGAATATTGGAGGCCAAGAAATGTATTCATTTACAGATGGATTCTTGGGCTACCATTAGGTTATAATTGGGAAATAAGATCGATATAAGACTACCTTTACAATAGAGTGAGGATTCTACCAATACACGATAATGCCTTTCGGACTCAAGAATGTACCTACACTATTTTATAGAATTGTAGTTACTACATTTAAAGATTATATACAAAAATTTCTTGAATTCTACTTTGATGACTCAACAATATTTGGTCTTATAAAATATCACATTGAAATTATTATAAATATGTTGGAATGACGTCGCTAGTACCAAATTTCCCTCAATTTGAGGAATTGTATTTTTTATGCACCTTTTGGGTCCTTGTTAGGCCATGTGGTCTGTCATGACAGAATTTTGGCCAGCTAAAATCACCATTATCCTAGACTTACCACCACTTACCACAATTAAGAAACTAAGAGCAACGCTGGGACATATGGGCTACTACATAAATTTCATCAAAGGATATGCACAGGTGACTGCCCCGATGGAGAAATTGTTGAAAAAATATACTCTGTTTTAGTGGATAGATGAATTCCAAGAGAGTCTAGATAATATGAAAAGTAAGATGGACGCTGCACCCGTACTCGTATTTCCAGATTGGAAAAAATAATTCCATGTTCATGTCGATGTATCCTCTATTGCACTTGGAGTAGTATTGATGGAAAGTAGGAGAAGGAGAGATTGATCACCCCATTTCGTTTGCTAGCAGAAATTTATCCACTGCAGAGAAGAATTACACTACAACAGAGAGGAAGGGACTTGCGATGGTTTACACATTGCATAAATTTAGACATTACTTGTTGGGGGGACATTTCAAAATGTACACTAACCATTCTTCACTGAAATATTTGGTTAATAAGCCAGTGTTGGGTGGGCAAAAGATCTGCTGGTGGCTTATCCTCTTCCCTTAATTTAACTTCGAGATAATTGTTAAACCGAGCCAATTAAACTTGGGACCAGATCACCTATCAAGAATTGAGAGTGGAGATGAACCTACTAGTCTCGAAGATAATATTCCTCATGCACAACTGTTTGCAATAACTGCCTTTGATAATCAATATGAAGATATCATATAGTTCCTAACTACAGGTTTTGCGCCGACCAAGTTCACAACAACACAGAAGAAATGGCTAGTAACATGAGCTGCATACTTCCAATTGATTGTTGGCCACTTGTATAAATTGGTCCTTGATGATAGACTTCAACGTTGTGTTTTCAAACATGAGCGACCTATTATTTTAAGTGAAGCACATGTTGGTATTGCAAGAGGACACTATGCAGGAAAGGGGACCATGCACATGATATTACAAGCATGGTTATGGTGGCCTACCATGCATGTAGACGCTCAGGATTATTGTCACAGTTGTGATGTTTTCCAAAGAACAGGAAAGCTATCAAGAAGCAATGAAATGCCACTAGTACCACAAATTACTTTACAAGCATTTGATAAATGGGTTGTTGACTTTATGGGACCTATTAGTATGGAAAAGAAGCACACATGAGCTAGGTATATTATCACCATGATGGATTACCTAAATCGATGGGCAGAAGATACGCCCGTCAAGGATTGTACTGCTGCGACAACAACGAAGTTTTTATTCGAAAATGTTGTAACAAGGTTCGGGTGCCCAAAAATATTGATTAGCGATCAATGTACGCATTTTGTTAATCAATTGATTGAAGAACTAACTGATGAATTTCAGATACAACATAGAAGAACAACTCCATATCACCCACAAGAAAATGAAGAAGTGAAAGCATTTAACAAAATTCTGGAAAATGTGCTAACCAAAGTCTGTAATACAAGAAGGGATGACTATGACCAGAAAATGTTTGCAGTACTATGGGCATATCGCACAACATGTAAGAATTTAACATGCTAAACATCGTTCAAGTTAGTATATGGACAAGAAACTGTCATGCATATGGAGTATATTGTACTGAGTTTAAGAGTTGTGACGCTCACATAAATGACAGATGTTGACATTGTCAAAGAAAGATTACTTCAGTTGATCCATTTGGAAGAAAAACGCTTCATTGCAGGATTTCACCAAAATGTAGAAAAACAAAGGCAGAAGGTATGGCATGATAGACACATTAAGAACAAGCATTTTTCAGTTGGAGGCCTTGTTCTTGTGTATGATAGTAAATTTTTCAAGCACCTAGGAAAGCTGAAGACACATTGGTTAGGTCCATATTTGGTTAAGAAAATCATTGAGGGAGGAGCAATGAAATTGGAAAAATTAGATAGCACAAAAGCCAGGGGGCTCATGAATGGGAGTCAGTTGAAGCCTTATTTTGATAACTGCGACTAGGTCACACAAAAATAAATAGTAATGATAATGAGGACAAATCATTACTCTTCCCATACTCTTCCCAAATGGAAATAGTAATACTCGCATTAAAGTGTGCAATCCATGGAATTAATGTTATAATGTCATTTTCTCTATGCTTGGATGGATATAATGTAGTTTATAGGAAATTTTAACATCAAAATATAATCCATATAGGCATAATCTCTTTCTAGATTTTGGTTTTTGGCTTTTAATTTTTGAAAAAAGCGATGTCCTCCAAATCAAAGCTCACAAACCCTTCAAACCCCATTGGGTTGTGATCTAGAAGCAAATTTGATCCGGATTTATGTGAAAATTAAATGAAAGAGAATAAATATATTCAAATGCACATATATATATGACGATAAACACAATGATAAAGTAAACTCAGATTCTATTAAATGAATGAAGCATAACTGAGAAGAGATGTGGCGGCTATGCTCACTTGTGACAAGATGAATACAAAAGGAGGCTGAAGGGCCTTTTATCACAAATCCTTGGAGAGGTAGAAAACCCTAAAACTAACCCTAGGAGATGAACCATCACGCAGTTTGTGGCCCCAAGGTGGTCAGTTGAACAATCAACTTCTTGAGGTCATAACTTTTGCATAGGATATTTGTTTGGGGTGACTGATAGCCCATTGGAAATGTCTATCCGAGATTTACAATTTTTTATTGGGTCCAAATGCATGCCAAAACAATTCATTAGGCCCCCAAATCGCCAAAAACCATCATTTAGGGCCTCAAAATGGCCCTAGAAGTTTGGGACCTAAAAAATGGTAGAAAATTACAAGAAAATTGTCATCACACGAAACTATTTTGAGATAGTGGAATTGGTGGGTGTCCACCTATACCCATCTGGATCAGTCCTCCCCCTTAGGAAGAAATGGTCTCCATTGCATTGAGTTCCCCCATCAAATGGGGAAACTTCTGCTGAACTTGACTCTTAGTGATCCACTTGAATTGGTGGAGGAGTTTCGCTGCTTTGATAACTCGATATAGTTGGTTCTTTTGTTGGCGGGTGCCCTTAACCTATGTGCCCATGATTTGATCAATGGTTTCTTGTTCCATGCAGTTGGGATTAAGCTCAGTAGGTGTTAATTTTTCTACCACCTCCGAGGTGTCCAACAATGGTGCAAAATATGGTCGAAGGAGCTCCACATTGAATACTGGGAGTAGGCCAAGGAATTGAGGAAAGCTTAATTCGAAATCATTGTCACCAACTTCCTTGGTGATGGTGTATGGACCATATCGAAGTCGAAAAAGCTTGCGATGGGGTCTTGTGAGCCTCTCTTTCTGTAAATGCAAGCAAACCTTATCCCCAACCTAGAACTTGTGTGGAACCTGATGTTTGTCATGTCGTTGCTTCTATTTAGTATTGGCCTTCTCCAAAATGTCATGGACCTATTGGAGGATGTGATGGATTCGTTCAAAAAATATGGCGGCCTTGTCAACCTTAGCCTGAGCATGGGAAGATTCCTTCTATGTGGATGCAAAGGGCAGAGCTACAACAATCAGGCCCAATGGTTGGAAACCCAGGATCGCCTGAAAATGGTTGTGATCGGTAGAGCTATGAAAAGCTCGGTTATAGCTATGTTAAACATAAGGAAGGATCTCATCCCATGTGCGGGGATTTTTAGAATTGTACATTCCTAGAATATGAATAACCATCCAATTGACTACCTTTGTTTGTACATCGGTCTAGGGGTGGAAGCAAGATGATTTGGTGAGCTTGGTATCCATCAATGACCATAGACTAGACCAAAAAGTGCTCACGAACCTATTTTCCCAATCTAAAATGATAGTTTGTGGTAGCCCAAAATGAACCCAAACGTGCTCAAAGAATAGCTTAGCAGTGGATTCGACAGAGATGCTCTTCTTACAAGCTATCAGAACGACCATCTCAGAGAAGCGACCGACAACTAGAAACACACATTCATTACCATGCTTAGTTGAAGGTATTCCTAACATTTAATCCATGGAGATGGATTCCCATGGCCCATTTGGAGTGGGAAGGAGGGTGTACAACCCTTTCTTTTTAATGGATGGTTTTGCGAAGGCGTAGGCAATGCAAGATATGATATGTCGGTTGACATATTTTCAGATTTTGGGCCACTAAAAATACTTCTACAAAACTTCCATTGTCTTCTCAATACCAAAGTGCCCTGCCAGTCGACTGTAATGTGCTTCCCAAATCATCTTCGCACGCTTTCTTGAAGGAACATAGAGTTGGCCCAGGTGGCATAACAATCCTTCCTGAAGATGAAAGTATGCCACCGGTGTACCTTCACACAAGGATTTATATATAGGAGTGATCTCAGGATCATTCTCATATAGTTGAGTCCACCTAGAGGTCTCGTGGCTGCAAGAGTTGAGCACCGTGGTTAATGATGCTACTGGAGGCCGAATAAGGAAATCGATGACTTGATTGGTGCTGCTCTTCTTATATTTAATGTTCAGGTGGAAATGTTGCAAGTAAGTGGACCACTTCTGATGGTGGTCATTCTGTAACTTTCCTTGGGTTTGCATGAACTACAAGGGCTTATGATCAATGTGGATGACTGTTTCTTTTCCAAGGATGTAATGCTTTCATTAGCGACAGGATTGGACAATGGAGTACATGTCCTTTTCATAGGTGGGGTACTTGCAGACTGTATCTGAAAGTGTCTCATTGTGATATTCCATTGGATGCCCATGCTGAGTGAGGATTGTACCATTAGCGTAGTCTGAATCATCTATCTCAATCTCAAAGGAATTTTGTATATATACTAAGGTAAGGACAAGCACTGAACATAAGCACTAATTCAAATCCTCAAATGTGTGTTTTCATGGCTTGGAAAAGATGAAATTGGCCTTAGATCACCGTTTGGTCACCTGGCTAATGAACCAAGCAATATTAGAGAAGCCCAACAAAAATATCTGATATAAGTTTGTAAGGCCTATGAAGCTGCGAAGTTCTATGAGATTCGTCGTGGTCGAGACTCGACCAATCGCGAATGGCTTAGATCTTGGCCAAATCTACATGAACACCATGCTAATCCACAATGTATCCTAGATACTGAACCCTTTCCATTCCAAATGAGCACTTCTCTATATTGACATATAACTTGTGTTGTCGTAGGGTGTTGAGGACCTAGTGGATGTGTTGGAGATTCTCTTCCCATATTCTACTGTAGATGAGGATATCATCTAGATATATGACAAAAAAGGAATTGGTGAATGGTCGTAGAATGTCATCCCTCATCCTCATGAAGGTTGATGTAGCATTATTCAAGCCAAAAGGCATGACCAACCACTCAAAAAGGCCTTCTTGAGATTTGAAAGCAGTCTTCCAAATATCGATCTACTCAATCGACACTTGATGATAGTCGGAATTTAGGTTAATCTTGATGAAATACTTGTCCCCCTTGAGATGACTGAGGAGGTAATCAATATGGGGAATGTGATACCATTTTTAGACTGTTATCTTGTTTAGAGCTTGGTAGTCAATAGAGAGTCGCCATGTCCTATCTTTCTTTTGTACCAACACAATTGGGCTCCCACAGGGTGAGGAGCTGGGTAGAATGTGCCCCTTTTCGATTTCTCTTGAATTTGGCATTTTATTTCTTTGTTCTCCATGAGGGAATGACTGCAAAATGGACCATTAGGTAAGGGCACACCAGGGATCAAATAAATGGAATGCTTGAACTGACAGTGTACTGGAACCCCAATAGGTGTGGTGAATATGTCTTTGTATACTTAGATGATCTTGTCCACATGTTTCTATTGCATAGATGCATTATGTGTGGATGTGGTGGATGTTGTTGTGATCTTTTACTCCCCTTAGAATGAACCATGAAGAGTATGAATTTCCTTGTCTGGTAGATTACCTTCCTGCACTTCTTCATTGTGATGAGAGGCACTGCTTCGCTATGATGATAGAAACTGTAGTAGTAGGAAGTGTCTCTGGTATCTTGTAGAGTTTCTCTCCCAAAGTGATAATGACACTACGAAGTCTAGAAACATACACAACATGGTGTTTCCACATATATGGTTGTCCTAAAATAACATCACAAACTTCAAGTGGGGGAACATCACACATTACCTCATCTTTGAATGGATTGATGTCGTAGAAGAGGCAACATTGTTGACTGACACGGATGTTGTAGGGTTGGGGATGTGGAATCGTCAGAGGATTCAATATTTTGACCACCTCAACCAAGATGAGGTTCTTCTAACTACCATTGTCGACAATGAAATTTAGCAGAGTCCTCTGCACCCATAGTTGTGAATGGAAGAGGCACTCCACTCCACTTCCTCTAGATCCTCTAACTCTTCTGGTTGGATCTTTGGGCTTGCTATGGTGGCACTAGGTTTTGCGTCAATGATATGATTACTCCTTTATTTTTTTGCATCATTGTCTGAGTCAGATTTTGGATCTAGGGATTTTGTCTCATCCAACAATGATTGCTTTGAGAGGCATTCATCAATGTTGTGCTAGGCCCTTTTATGGAACTCGCACCACTTGCCGGTGTCCTTCCTCAATTTCCGTTTCCCTTCTTTGTCTACGGCTTGGACTGGTTGTCGGGACATTGGAAATCCTTGCTCTGTCCTTTGGGTTGTGATTTAGGCCCACTTTTTCCTGGGTTCTATTGCTGATTTGCAGACCCAAAATCCCACTTATTCTTTTTCTTAAACTTTTGCTCAATTTTGACAATGTATCGGTAAGCTGCTCCTAGTGAGGATATGTCTAGGAAATCCATCTCTGGATGAATGTACCTTTGCATAACACTACGGTATTTTTGAACCAATTTTTGTTCATAGTCTCTAATACCCATCTTTGAGTTTAGGGTATGGAATATATTAGTATACTCCAAAACTGTTTGGTCTCTTTCTTGGCGCAATGTTGTCCACCGGGTGTATTGGTCATCATAGTTTATGATAGGGTAGAATTCCTCTTTTACGACATCGACCAAATATTACCAAGTGTTTTCTATTTTTAATATCTCGAATTCATCCTTTGCATGCCTCTAGCAATACCCATCCCACCAATATTTGACATGGGGGGGGGGATTAAGGAGCACGAAGGTGATCTTTTCGTTGTTGGAAAAATTTTGAACAAAGAAATAACCCTCTAACAGACTTACCCATTTTTCCAAAGCATCTGCATCTATATTTCCTTCAAATAAGGGGATGTCAAAGATAACTTGTACCTTGAAGGGAGTTGTAACCCCGAAACGAATTCTCGTTGAGGGTGCATCCACTGCCATCAGCATTGTTAGAAGGATTTGGGAGAAGTTATCCATCATCTTGTTCCTCTGTCGCGTGAGGGATTCCTCAAGCAATATCTTAATAGGATCTCCTGCTTCGTCATTTCTCTTTTATTCCCCCGCCATGTGAGGTTGCTTGGGATGATGAGAGGTGTTTTCCCCAAGCTCAACTAGTTAGAGACCCAACTCTTGATATTTATATCTCGTCAGGAACATGCACCGAGAAATCACAAGAGAAGAAAGATTTGATCCAACTGATCCAGATTTATGTGAGAACAAAATGAAAGAGCATATATATATTTAAATGCAAAGATATATATGGCGATAAACACAGTGATGCAATAAACTCATATTTTATTAAATGAATGAAACAAAACAAACTATAAAACAAAAGCAGCTAGAATGGCGGTAGTTGTATCTCTGAGAAGAGATGTGGTGGCTACGCTCACTCGTGACAATCCGAATACAAAAGGAGCTTGAAGGGCCTCTTATCATAAAGACTTGGAGAGGCAAAAAACCCTAAACCTAACCCTAGGATATGAAGTGTCATGAAGTTTGTGGCCCCAAGGTGGTTATTTGAACAATCAACTTCTCGGGGTCATAACATTTATATACAATCTTCGTTTGGGGCGCTCGATAGCCCGTTGGAAAGGTCTATCTAAGATTTACAACTTTCAAATGGGTCCAAATGAATTTTTAGGGAAACCATTTAGCCCCCATAATTTCCAAACAACATCGTTTAGGGCCTCAAAAAAACCGCAGAAGTTTGGGACCCAAAAAACCATAGAAAGTTACAAGAAAATTGCCAAAATGAGAAACTATTTTGAGCCAGTGGAATAGGTGGATGGCTACCTATACCCATCTGGATCAAAATTGGAGTGGATATTATGATAATGACCAGGATTAAATCCATGGTGTGCATGCTTCTATGTGTGGAGTTTGTTGTGCATGGATGGCTTCCTAATGTATCTTACATGAATATTATTTTGCAATGCTAGAAAGTACCCATGAAATGTGCAATGGCTGGTCAAGATTCTTTGTAGATTCATTGTTCCTAAAATGAAAGGTGTGTAATCATGGAGTATGTGGCCCTTGGTTGTTCCCCTGTTATCATCGTAGACAAAATTTCCCTACCTTATCCCATTTCCTAGGTGTGGCGTGGAAAATTTTGGCAAGGCGTCAGAGTAAGAGCAAAGGAGCTAAAGCAAGTATCCACCTTGTACATTTGCAAACTATATTCTCATGCTTTCTCACAAACATTGCCGCATGTGTTGGTTGTGGAAATTGATCTTCCTGTTTCAAATATGGTATTGTTTAGTTATGTTTGTACCCCAATTTTATTGTACACTCGTGATAGTAAGGGGGGGTATGGGGGGTTAGAGGACCAAAGGGCCCCCAAACAATTTTTTGGGGACTTTTTTGGCCAATAGTTTACATTCCCATGGTATTGGGTGACATGTGGTATTTTCCCATCGTAATTCCCCTATAAAAGGAAAACATTGTAATACGACTATGTATTGTATTGTAGCATTGTAAAAACGATCTCTCTGATTGTGTGAGAGAGGCTGTGTGAGAGTGAAGAGGAAGTGCAATGGGTGTACTACAGGTTGTATCCCTTCATTTTGTTGGACGATATTATAATAAGGACTGGTGATTTATGTGTGGACGTATCCCAACCTTGGTGAACCACATTATATTTGTGTCTCTCTTGTAATGTGTTTAATATTTGCATCTTGTTTATTTTTATTTCTTTGTGATCACATATTTCTAAAAAAACTAAGGTTCTATGGTACATATAGAGTCATGAGGAAGATTGGTGAGGTTTCTTATGAGTTGGAGTTACCTGCATGAAGCAAGAACACAATGTGTTCAATGTATCTTGTCTTAAAAAGGAATTTGGGAAACAAGTGGCCATTTCAAAGGAGATTCCTCCACTTGATCATGAAGGACACCTGGGACTTGTCCTAGAGAATATTTTGAATATATAGAGAGGAATTTGAGAAATAATACAATCAAAGAGTACCTGGTTCAATGGAAATATTTATCAAGTGAAGATGCAACATGAGAAGGTGAGCAAGGTTTACAACATCCGGGACTGCAAATTCTTGAGAACAAGCAATCTTTGGTGGGGAGGAATGTAATGTATCCTCCTTAGTGGTTACTTGGTCATCAGTATAACCCATCTTATCCCTATGAGTTTACACAAAAAATCAAATAAAATAGTTAGGGATTAATTTTGGCCTATGGATTAATTGGTTAATTAAATTAATCATTGGAGAAGAATGTAATCCATAGCTGGAATATTTAATTATTAATTATTAATTGATGATTTGAAAACTGTTACGTGGCCTAGGAGGGTGCATAGGATATTAGTTGGTCCTTATGAGTTATCTTACACAAAGAATTTAGAAGAAAAGCAAGAAATTAGAAGAAAAAATAGGACAGTAATGAAAAGCATAAAAGTAGCAGGAAAATGAAGTAAAAGAAGAGTTTCCAAAAGAAGGAAAGACATAATAAAGAAGGAAAGGCAAGAAAGAAAGAAAAATTAAACATAAAAGATGGAAGCCCAAATTTTCCCAAGGAGGGCACAATGGATGAGGCTAAAGGTCCATGTGCAATGCATATTATCCAAGATGCTAACAAAGCTTATAAAAAGGGGTTGATCACACCCATTCACATATTTTTCCGGTTTGATTTTCAAATTCAAGAGATATGATCTTTTCAGGACTTGGGAGATATGCCCCTTGTCACCAATTGAGAGATGCACCAATTATGTTCAACCACACTAGTTGATAATTTAACTAGTGATTGAGAAGGATGAAATTCACCATTGCTCATTGAGTTTTATTACATATATTTCATGTAATTGCAGGCCCATTCAAAACTCATATGGTGTATTGAAGTTCAAGTAGTTCAAGTTCTAAGTGTTGGGTGTAATTCTCTAGTGAGTTAGTTGTAGTATTTGGTGGTGATGGTGCTTATCTAGTATGATATGCTTATATCATTGTATATATAATATGTAATACATTCCTTATTGAACAAACTATTCAATGTTTTGATTCCATTTTGCAAAATTTTACATTTTATTGTATTTTTTCCTCTTATGCTCGTTTTGATGCTAAATTTCACTAGTTTTCAGAATTGTTGTAATATATTAACTTCCACAAATACAAAACATATTTTGTGAGTTGTTGTAGTAAGATGACACATAATTGGTTCCATCCCGACTTTCAGACCATAAATTTGTTTCCCCTTATATGCTCTTACAAATGAATTGAAAATCTCCTAGTTGACTTGTCCTAAATTCTAAATTCTCTCCCTAGCTTCCAATATTTGTCAAATCAAGTCCAAATATCTATATTACTATTTTCATAACTAATTGGATAGATATAACCAAAAACTTCTAATCTTACACCAGAATCCATTGGATTCAACATAAGTCCTAGAACCATTTCCTTGAAGCCTTTGGTTTAGCCAAATGAATCTACCTAGGTGTAAAGCATCAAAATTATGTGCAATTATGAAATGTGGGTGTCTAATTAAGGTTGTTGTAGGTTTTACTTAATCTATAGAAGATCTAAAAATCCATGTTGGGAAAATTTGGGGAATTTTTGAAGTGTTTGAGTCTTAATATTTTCAACTACTTGCCCAAAACTAGTTACATTTGAGTTAGTGTACCTAAATCTCTATTTGGGTATAGTATAGAATCAATGGAAAAGGAAGAATAATTGGAAATGGAAGAAGCATGTCTAGTATATTCAAATGAAGGAGAGGGAATTGCATTAGGATATTTATATCTGCAAGGGATAGTTGATTCTTGGGGACATGAAGAAACAAAATCAATTAAGTTAGAAAATCATATGTAGCTCCTTAAATATGCCCTCAATCAAAGTAATGATGCAAAACACCCATAATCAAATAAAAAAGGACCCTACTCCTAATTTATAGGAGTCAATCTAATTATTCTCAAAGGCCCAATGAAACTCCTCAAAGAAGATTAAAAATAGGTCGAAAGAGAAAAAAATATATGCAATGAATTAGGTGAAGACCTTGTGCATTCAGGGCAGAACACACCTCTGATAGATAAGTATCTTCTCAACCCTACTCCCACTTTACAATGAATATTATTTCCGCAAATATGACATGTCTCCATGGTAAGAGTAAACACATGTTATTATGGAATAATATCCACACATAAAAGCTGACCATTACAATGATTGAAACTAATTCTTCTAGTGAAATGATAAACATAATCGACACAAATTGTTGGTGAGGGTTTAACGTAATGAAAATAGATGTAAGAGGATAATATAAAGGATTGGAAATTCAATGGAACCCTAGGGATATAGTTTTAAACAAATTCCTTTTTGTTGATAGAACTCTCTTGGCCAAATTCAAATTAATAGGTTCATCTTTGATAGGACATATTATCAATGTATACAGACCTCAAATTTTGGAGGAAAACTAAGATTCCTTTAGAGTATTCAATACTTAGGGGAACCTATAATAGAAAAACATTGGATAATAGGATTCAAATATTTCAATAACATCACCTCCCTAGATAAACATGAGGGTGGATTACAAGATTGGACATATGCAATAAACTTTTTAAAAGAACTATCTACACCCTTAATATGATTGACATGGAAATAGTTAATGGAATCCACACCTATAACAATAGAAGGTTATGAAATATACATGTTTATTCTAATATTGACTGATTTTTAATATTATAATCTCTTATGACTCAAGGGCTAGTTACAGAAGCCTCTATTCTACATTGTGTAGGATGAAACCACTAATCGAGTTTCCTAAAGACATAGGTCATTAAAGGAAACCCGATTAGAAATCCCTTCAGGGCTGAAAAATTATGGTTAGGATGACCATAATTTCAAGACAATATAGAACAATGGTGGAAGAAGGAATAAGTGGAAAAGGGGACCTTAATGTATAGATTTCAACAACATCTAAAAAACCTAAAGGGAACACTCAAATAATGGAATAAGGGAACCTTTAATGATATCCACAAAGCCAAAAATTGGATTGAATTATAAATGTCACAATTTTAACAAAGAATGATCTCAGAGGGAATAGTGGAGGAACTTATAAATAAGGAATCAACTCTACAAATCCAACTAGATTCAATAATTATATAAGAGGAAATGCTATGGAGCTAGAAATCCCAAATCTAGTGGCTAAAAGAAGGGGAAAGAAAATCAAAATGCTTCCATATATTAATGGTACAACACAAATACCACAACAAGATCATTTCTTTAAACAATAATCAAGGAAAGAAGATAATAAAAAAGGTAAAAGCAAAAATGTATTTGGTGACATATTAGCAATATTTGAGTAGACAGAAGGGAAGTAATTGAAACAATTACTCATCGCATCCCAAAGTTGGTAACAAAGCCTGATAAAAATGATAGTTTAATGAGAATCATTACCATGGGAAAAGTGGAATGATAAGTGATCGAGAAATAAATAATAAAACCCCATATGTTAGATTGATTCACTACATATTTTTACCATTCATGTTGGTTTGTGCTAAATTCCATTTTTTTTTTGGTTGAAAAATCGACCCATACCTCTAGATTTCTTCTAGTATTAAACTCTCTTTTCTAACTATTGTCCCCAAAGAAGAAGGAGAAAAAAAAACGAGTATATTTTGATTGGTCACCCTATCTAATGTCATATATAATTTTTTTACTAAGGTTATAGAAAAATGACTCAATCCCCTCATGCCCCAACAAACAGGGTATGTGGAAGTTACACAAATTTTGGATGGGATCATCTTATCTCATGAAGTGATCCGTTCACTCAAATCCACCAAAAAAATTGGCATGATCATCAAATTTGGCATGTCAAGATATTTTGACAAACTATGTTGGAAATAGATAAGGAAATTTCTCTTATCTTTCAACTTTTCTTACAAATGGATGGATTGGATCTTATTATTAACCTCCTTTGCTTTCTTCTCAATCCTGGTCAATAGAACAATTTTTTCAACCTCTTATTCCTCAAGAGGCATTCGGCATGGGATCCTTTATCACCTTTTATCTTTATACTTATGTCCAAAGGAATGGGGATATGAATCATGGATGAGGTGGAATAATGAGATAGATTAGAGGTCTTGAGATCCATGGCGATGATCTCCCAACTTTAGACATTTAAAATTTACAAATGACTCCATGCTCATGTGTGTTCCACATATCATGAATGCAAATCCATTAAACATTACTTGAAATTGTGCATGTAATCTTGACTCCATATCAAAAACCCTAATATTACCAATCATTGACTATTTTTGGACCAAATGTATTCTCTTCTAAGTCATTCCTATAAATAAATCCATAGTTGTATTGTTTATACTTCTCCTAATAGTGTTCCTGGTCACATTTGAGAGAGAATTTCCCATTCATCCATGCTATGGGGCAAGGGAAAGGTAATTGCATCGGATTTTGAATAATCAGATAGAGGTGTAGAGGGTTGTTCTTGTGCGCGTTCAACATGCCAAACAACATATGTTCCTTTAATCTGATGCCAATGATAAATAATTTCAGAACTTGTTGTTCCAATATCCTATTGGGTGGAATGAAAAGGTTTTTATAGAAGAAGTTCGCTCCAACAAAACGGTTCAAACTATGAAGAATGAAAGGGAGGAATGGAAGTGAATTGTGGATAGACTCTAACAATCTTGTGACGCAAGTTTTGTTTCCATGGATTTTTTTCCTATTAGGCGAGAAAGACCAAGAATGAGCAACTTCAAGCAGGGTTAGATGTTCAAGAGCAAGGGGTATTTGCATGTATGCAAATATGAAGGGGTTGGAGGGGTGTTAGTAGTGTCATTACAAACACAGAGAAAGATACTTTGGCTCATATTTAGGGAAAATAATTGATGGATACAAAGCACAAGAGGGATTTTTGGAGCATGTGACATGTCTCTTGTGCACTAATGTCTCGTTCTGCAACTGTTTCTGCAAGGAATCATTTGATTGATTGAAGAATGGGGTCGTCACTTGGTGCTGCATGTGCAAGGCGAGAGAGGATTGCATGGTAGATTTCTGATTTTGGCTCTACTTTTGATGCATAATTTGAAATGTATTTGAGGACAACATGTCTAGAAAGAATAGGTTGGAAATGAACATTAGCCCTCCATATTGAAAGCATGGTAGGGTTGTGAATATTTAGAAGGGAATCATTTCTTGCAGGATTGTAGGTTTTACATCTATTTGGATAAATGACTAATAAATAAGTATCTTGTAGGTCATACAGAAAACCATATTGACATTGAACAAATGTTCATTTTTTCTGAAGGCAAGTTTATTCTAAACATTTGGCATGCCTTTGAATAAAATTTACAATTTCTTCATAGTCAACTAAGTAGTTTGATGCAAATATGGATGGTGATGCAAGACTGCATGGATCATTTGTAGTAGAATGGTGTAACCCATATGTGGACAAGTGGGAATTACAAGGATTCCAAGCTATAACATATGTGTCAAAAAAATGTTTTGCAGCTTCAACTGCAAGAACATCTTCCAATTCTAAGGTGCCCATATTTGGTGCATCTGCCAACCAAATAAAACCATGAATGTGTGTGGATCCTCTATGCTGCCATTCATACCTACATGGGAGGAAAAGGAATATATTAGAAAGGAATTGTATAATTTCATAAACATGAATAGAAGAATAAGAGGAAGAGATAGTAGAATGCCTGCACCAAGAATCCGTTATATGAAAACCTTTTTGAATCATATCTTGAAGGAATGTTTTGAATCTATTGTGCATGTATTGTGATGTAATATGTGGATTTTATATGATGTTGTGAATCTTCCATTGATAGTGTTGAGCTAAACTGGTAGGATGTCCATCAGGCATTAGAGCATGCAAATCTGGCCATTTTGTGTCAGCTACACTAAGGGTGAAGAAGAACGTTGGTGTACCTTGTTGATTGATCATATTTGTGAGTTCAACTCTACTTTTGTTCCAATAAGAGTGTGTTCCACGTAATGAAGACTCAAACCTTGTGACCCGGTCACCAATTTTGTCATTAGGCATGTCTTGGAATTGGTTAACAAGCTCAAGTATTGTGGGAGGTAGTGTATCTTCAAGATTAATTTTGACAAAAACAGAAGCAATAGCATTACTTCAATGACACATGATTAGATTGTATATGTAGTACCGGAAGCTAGGATGTTGGCCAAAATTGTTGTCATGATATCCAATGAGGTGACGTGCATATTCGTGCATCTCAACTTAATGAATGTGTGCTTGTTTAGGCATTGTTGTGCCTGTGGGGAACAAGGTTGGAAAAGACATGGAAAGAAGGCCTTTTGTGTTGTACTCATTGATAGGGGAGATTCCTATAGGGGGGAAATCAATGGAAGGGGGTAGTGGGATATTTGGTATGTGTAACAAGTGTCTAATTTCTTCAACCTAGGGTCTAGCATTAGTTTGTGTTGAAATAAAGGAGGAGGATTCTAATTCATAGGGTTCAAATGAATTTGTTGGTTGAACTATACAAGACAAGATTTGATGAGGAGATAATGTATCATTTCTAATAACTTGCAGAATCATAGGTGAAATGTCTATTGATATAAGAGGAAAAGAAGCTAATGCAATTGGGTTGACTTGTACATCCTTGTAGTATGGGGCATTTTCCATTTTGTATTGAAGGGCAGCAAGGACACATGTTTGACTAACAAACAATTCACATGGATTGTTTGTAGAGTTGCATTTATGAACAACAAGGATTCCAAGTCTTGATATTAAATCGGGTATGGATGTGGCTATATCGAAAATGTATTGGGGGAAGCAAATAGTATGTCCAGAATATTTATAATGGCCACCATGACCATGTGTGACTTGTAATATTGGGTTAGCATGACTAATAAGAATTTCTTCAACTTGTGTAACTACTGCAAGGACAGGTGGTTGGATGCATGGGTCCATATTGTTTTCCAATGAAAAGCGATGGCCTTTTCACTCTAGAATACTACTAGAATGAGTGTATGCACCATGGAACTTTTTCATTGCAATACCAAGGTAACATTCTTTGCAAATAGAGTAGACATGCATATCAGCCAGTTGGTCCATTTTTTTACGAAATCATTGATGTGCATCATCAAGGCGGGTGTTCAATGGATTTAGCATAGGGGATGGAAGGGAAGGTCTGTTGGAATGTTGGGCAAGAGAAAATGAAGAAGACAAGCAACTCTGTAAACAAGACATTGTTTCTTGTTGTTTTTATCTCTATTCTATGCATATTCAACTCTTCTCCGTGCATTGGCTTGTTCATTTTCATGAGTTAGGATAATGCCTACGATAAAACCGTAAACTTGTTAAAGAATTAGAAGATTTGATTGCTAGCAGCGACACATTTTCTATATGTATTAACTGCAAAGTATATGGATATAAAACAAAAGATATAAAGCAAATGTTAACTAATTGCATATTGGGAACTAAGAATGTACCTTAAAATAATAGTTATCAAGTAAGTATTTTTTTTCAAGTCCTAGCTTGATAATTGTAAGAAAGAAGCAATATACAAGAGAAAAGTGTAGTATGAGAAAGGATATATGAAAAAAAAAATTAAATGCAATTATTGTTCTGTACAGAAGAATGAAAAGTTGTGCTAAGAAAGAATATAACAAAGTTGTTTATTTTATAAATAAATACAATAGCAAATTATTTATTTATTCAAAAGTTACCATATAGGTTGTATCAACAATTTAGTTTAAAAACATTAAGTGATAGCTTGTACAGTGGAATTATGAGACTACAAAATAGAGCTGTTATAAGGGAGTTAACAAAAATACCATACTATGTTGAACTATGAAATACATACTTAAAATTGAGAATTGAGGGCATTCATTAAATACAATAAATAATGCTTAAGTATCAAGTCGAACTAGCCTATGTATTTAAATGTCCATCTAAAATTTCGATTATGTGTTTTCAACCATGGAAATTACAAATTTTAGGAGTGCAATTCCACAGAAAGGTATTTGTTCTAACTGAAAGAGCAAAACCTAATTGCTTGTTGCAGATCTTTCAAATTATTTCAACAATTGATGCTGCTTCAGTTGAGAGAAGATAGGTCTTTTGCAGAAATTCCCATGAGTTGGTTTACAACATCATCAAAATATATGAAAACATGAAGGTATCCAGTGATATCTTCCAAGTCAACCTTTAGTATGTATTGGTAGTCACATTCAAGAAACTCCCCATCACATTTACCACAATGCCAAATGTCTCCAACTTTGTGGGCAATAGTTTTCATGCATTGCATAGCATCAACAAAAAGAGGGCATGCAAGGAAATGAAAGTAATCCATGTTAACATTTGTGATCGTTGCAACAAGAGAGTACCAAACAGGTTTTTTAGATGGTTGAAGAGTTTGTAGATCATTGATGGTAATGATTTACAAGGAGAAGAATGAGAGGCATTTAATTTTCAGCTCAAATATGGTGATGCTCAACGAAACCCATTGTCATGAAACCATCTCTGGAGAACCACAATTTCTTCAATATTTGGGTTTATACAAATAGTAGTGTTGGAAATAGTCCCAATAGCTTTTCCATTAAAATCTGTAACATGAATGCCTTTGATTGCTACAGTTGGAGGAGTAGCTAAACCACAAAGGTTGAAAAGCTCGAATCCTTCAATTTGACAATTCTCTCCCCAAAGTGTTATGTCAATACTATAGCCTTCCATTTCATGGAGCCCAATGCTGTGCCGTACAGTCTCAACACCATCCCATTTTCGTATCGTGGATGTAGGTGAAATTGAAATGACAAGTCCAACAAGGTCAACCATGGAATTGACAGGTATAGTTTGAATCTCCTGAATAGTTTTAAAGTTAAATCATTATAAAGGTATTAAGGGGTATTCATCTAAGCATGGTTGGATGGTTGAGGAGGAACCTAGGAAAATATCATTATGGATTTTCAAATGGTTGAAAATTGGATTGGATGCTTTCACTATGCAATTTGGTACTATGTAAACTATTCCTATTTGTATTGGGTCATACAAAGAGAATGCTAATTCATTGAATGCAGATATATGTATTTCATCATGTGAAGCATTAACAAGGTCAAATCCAAATACTTTTTCAGACCCTCATTGGTTTCCATATTCATGTATGTTTGTCTTGGCAGTAACTCGACCTTGAATGTTCCAAACTTTACTAGAAGAGGAGAGTGATGTGAATGAGATAGTCGATGCAGGCAAGGCAGGGTTTTCATTTATTGAGCTAGGGTTCACTGCAACAAAGGAACTACTCTGCGAGGGAGAAGCTATAGGTAAGTGGTAAGGTGCATGGTCTCTAATAATTGATGCATCCACTTTGACAACTCTAAGTGCAAGCAATGTGATAGTCATATGAGAAGAACTATGTTAGAGAGTAATGGGAGAGAAAAACATTGGATGCATGAATAGTGTGAAACTGATTAAGTGGGAAAAAACAACAAGGAAATTGAACATACGTTACATTAGGTACAATGTTGCATGTACATTGGGTAACTTTGATTATAGTTCCTTCTTTAATCTATCCATTTTCTACAAGACTACTCTATATAATTGGAAGCAATAACTCATGCTTGTGAAAGTCGTCTAAGATAGAACTTTGTAACCGAATATATGATGAGTTGAGTGAGTTCACTTGGTTTAATGAGGAGACGTATAACAATGGGAAAAGGTTGACACTATTAAATTGAGCACATAGATCTGTGGACAAACACACAACTCATAGGATAGATCACACAATTTAATAAGAAATTGAAGAATCAAACAGTGCCAAAATGGCTTGCAGCTATGAATGCTTTCATTAATAAAAAAATAATTAGACAATAATTACAATGAAGTACAATGGCTAAATTGCCTCATGCAATTTGAATCCTATGTGAGGAAATTTGAATTGGTTTGACTCTACTTGACTGAATGGTTAACTGACCTTGTCTAAATGATTATCAAAGGACGAAATGGTTAACTAAACTTGTCTAAATCATTATTGGAGTTCATCAGAGTTCTAAAAAACAACTTAAGTGTCTAATTCGGTGTTAACTAAACCTAACTAACTATGGTAGGTGAGAAATGCACCTCTCCTGCATGCAGCCATGCAAACCTAGTGCTAAATGAATGTAGAGGACTAGAGCTGAATGTAACTGACTCCTAACTGAGCTTGACTAGTCACCAACTCAACTCAACTGACTTTGGTTGGTATCGACACTCCCAGTGGCTCCTAATTTGTAAGGATTGATCTAGGAGGCTCCTCAACTGATGCATGCAAGTGCAATCAGTGGTAGTAGGCCTCAATTAGTGTTCCCCACACTTTAGTAACTGGAACATGTTCCCAAATTAGGCCAAGTGGACCCAGTGGTGTTAGTGACAAAAAATAGACTGGAAGTACTCCCGATTTAGACATGACTCCTGATTTAGACATATGACCAAATTGAACAAGGGAGGATTAATAATCCTAACAGTTCCCCTGAATGCTAACTTGGAAAATCTGTGGGCCCTGGTAACTAATAATATAAAACACCCATTACATCAAGTAAAGTGAAGTAACTACTCAATACAAGGAGCTGGGGAAAAAAACACATGGGAAAAATCTCCCCCCTCTAACTAAGCAGATAGAATCAGGATTCAAGTTTTAAAAACTTGGAAATGTGTTGCTGCAATATCTATGATGTAGCAAAGTATCATGTATGGTGTTCTGTGCAAAGGTATTCTGGTGCCTGGCATGTAGACTTCTCCTTCTTCTCCCAAAATGATGATGGAAGGAAGGAGGAATGTAACCTTTTTCTCTTGGTGGATGAAGAGGTGTATGATCAGATCTATTCTTCTGAATGTAGTGAGACTGAACCCTTTCCATGTAGCATCTTATAGGGAGTCTATTGTATCTCTATGAAGGAGGTAAGATTGCATGACATAGCGCAAGGGTCTTTCCTTTCTGAGTGTCAGTTGGTTTTCCAGTCATCTTCCTAGCTTCCAATTTGGAAGTAGGGACTACATATGGATCTGAATCAACCTGAATCTCAATCTCATAAACTGATATAGATGGATATGCAATACAAGTAGAAGCTACAAAAGAATTAGATGAAATAATTTTATCTTCCCTTCCTGAGAGTGCATTGGTTATGAAAATGGCATGAAGTGTGAGAACTCATATGCCTTGGAGGCATGATTTGCAACACCCTTCACTATGATGTTCCCAGTAGAGATATATGTGATCTTCACTAAGTCAAGACCAAAGATCACTTGCTCTGGAGAGCCAATATGAGTCATCTGATATATAGATAACATGTTTGAATCTAGGGTGGGAACATAAAGCACATCTTTGAACCTTCCATGTTAAATCTTGATAGAGCCCCTCCATTTGGTTTGAAATCTATTGTTATTTCCCTACTAAATACTAGGATGATCAAAAGACTGTAAAGAAGAGAATTATTCTCTGGATGCAACCATATGATTGGAAGCTCCAGAATCAATGAGGAAGGCATGTGTTGTTGAGCAGCTATCCTTCAGTGCATGAGCTATTTCAAAGTAATCTTCAGTGTCTTCAGTGTCTTCATCCTTCCCTACGCTAGTAGGTGCAGTAATGTTATGTTTCTTCAGAAGAAGAGTCATTTAATCAAGTTGTCTTCTCATACAAGATCTTTCTAGATGAAATCCCCTTCCATAGTAGGAACACATAGTATTTCCTTTGCCATTATTCTTGCTTCTTTTCAAACCTGAAGGCTCTTTTGACTTCTCTTTCTTCACAGGAGAATCATCCTTTTTCTTCCCTTTATGATTCACTACCTTAGGTCCTCCTGCAACCAATGCTTGATTTCTAGAAGATCGAATGATCCCCATTTGGATCAACTTGTCATGCTCATGAGTGAGATATTCAATGAAAGCATCAAGAGTGGGCATCTTCCAATTTGGATTAGTGAGCATCATCGATTGAAAAGTTGATACAAAGATTAAGTAGTTTGCACTGATTTTTGAGAGAATTGCAAGGATGAGTTGATCATTCTCCTTCTCAACCTTGCATAGCTTCAACTGGAATATCAGGTTATTGAATTTTGTGAAGAATTCATTCAGTGTTTCAAAGTTGGATGGATGAAGAGAGATCAACTCAGTCTTTAGCTACTAAACCCTCATTTCACCCTTCTTATCAAATAGGGAAGCAAGATTATCTCAAATATCCTTGGGAGTCTTCAATCCATTGATGTGAAAGAGAAGATCTCGAGAGATTGAGAGGCACATGCATCCAAAGGATTCATGAAGCCTATTCCAATACTTTTCTTTGTCTTAATTAAGAACTGGATCTGCCTCTAACTCCATTGTGAGTCTGTAGAGCTTCTTGGTGCAAGGCAGTGACTCCATGTCCTTCATCCACTTATGGTAGTTGAAGGAAGTGAGCTTCTCCATTGGACAAGCCATTTTGAATGCATTGAAGATGACATAGTTACTGTAACGAATGCAGTAAGAAAGAGCTGCTTGTAGTGAATGCAGTGAGAAGAGATGATAAACTATAAATCACACAATCAAACAAACAAAAGAAGGTCGACAGTCTGCAATTTTGGAATTTTCATCACACCTACCATAGTTGATCAAGTAAGATTGATCAACAATTCCTTTACTTGGGATATTAAGTGGTAAATTTTTCGCTTCTAGTGCAGTACTTGAAGGAGCAAATTTGCTAAATAAAATGATCCAGCTAGAGATATGAGGAGGAGAAGTGCCTTGTCCACCGAGGCTCTGATACCATATTAAATTGAGAACATAGATCTGTGGACAAACACATAACTCACAAGATAGATCATACAATTTACTCAGCAATTGAAGAATGAAACAATGCAAAAATGGCTTGTAGCTGTGAATGCTTTCATTAATAAAAAAATAATTAGATAATAATTACAATGAAGTACAATTGCTAAATAGCCTCATGCAATTCGAATCCTATGTGTGGAAATTTCAATTGGTTTGACTCTACTTGAATGAATGGTTAACTGACCTTGTCTAAATCATTATCGGAGTTCATCGAAGTTCTAAAACACAACTCAAGTGTCTAATTCATTGTTAACTAAGCCTAACTGACTTTGGTAGGTGATAAATGTGCCTCTCTTGTATGCAGCCATGCAAACCTAGCGCTAAATGCATGTAGAGGACTAGAACTGAATGTAAGTGACTCCTAACTGAGCTTGACTAGTCACCAACTCAACTCAAATGACCTTGGTTGGTATCGACACTCCCAATGGCTCCCAATTTGTAGGGATTGATCTAGGAGGCTCCTAAACTGATGCATGCAAGTGCAATCAATGGTAGTAGGCCTCAATTAGTGTTCCCCACACTTTAGTAACTAGAACATGTGCCCCAATTAGGCCAGGTGGACCCAATGGTGCTAGTGACTACAAATAGACTGGAAGGAATCCTAATTTAGACATAACTTTTGATTTACACATATGACCAAATTATACAAGGGAGGATTAATAATCCTAAGACACAACACCATGTAGCAAGAGTGAAATAGAATATTCAGTTAGCATAGTATCCATAATGTGATGGTTCTTTTTTCTTGTGGACTGAAACATGGAATGAAAAAAAAAATCTATTTTCAATGTAACATATCCATGTGACCTAAGTAAAATGCATATATTAAAAAAAAAATCATCACATGAACATATGCCGTGAATCCGGTTATTGTTATTCATTATCTGTTATAAATATTAAATGTGAACTATCACAAATATAGAACCATGCCTTATGGTTTTTTGAGCTTATAGAATATATTTTAAACATCATAAAATAATTGGAAGAATAGTGCAGGCCTTCTAGGCCAAGGTTTTAATTTATTTTCGCTGTGTTTTCTTCGGTGAAAATCAGAAACTAAAAAGACAGACACAAGCTGTAAGGAAGAGTTGGACTTCCGATTTCTAAAGTCAGAAAGTCAGAAGTCAGTAAAAAGGAATAAGGGTAAGGTAGAAAGCCAAATTTCTGATTCCCGAAGCCGAAAAGTGGAAGTCGGGAAGTTGGAAGTCAGAAAGCTGAGAAATAGCTGAAAGTGTCTAAGGAAAGTTGGATTTTCGATTCCCGAAGCCGAAAAGCGGATGTCAGGAGGTAAAAAATCAGAAAGCAGAAAAAGTAGCTGAAAGTTCTAAGGAAAAGTTGGATTTTTGATTCCCAAAGTCGAAAAGCAGAAGTTGGCAAGTCAAAAATTGGGAAATTGAGGATTTTTTATTCACAAAAGCGGAAACCAGATGTCTGGAAGTAGGGAAGTTGGAAATCGAGAAGTTGAGAGGTAGGGAATATTAAAGTGAAAAAATCGCTGAAAGTTATGAGCAAAATTTGGATTTCCTATTTTCGAAGCCAAAAAGTTAAAGTTAGAAAGTTGGAAGACGGGAAGCCAGGAAACAAAGATCAAGTCGTGGCTTTGTGGATATCCGCATTCCGAATCCATAAAGAGGAATTCAGAAAGACAGAAGTTGAAAATAAAAAGAAGTGACACGTGAGCACCTCGCTTCATTGATTTCTGCATTCCGAAGTCAGAAATTGGAAACCGAAAATCCTGAGGTCAAAAATCGGGAAAGTGACAAGTGAGCATGTTGCTTCGTGGATTTTGACATTCCAAATTGGGAAATTGGAAGGCAGAAAGGAGGAATTTAGAAATCAGAAAGGTGAGAAGTGAACAGTTCGCATTCCTGAATTTATGCATTCCAAAGTTGGAATTTGAAAGGAGGAAGTTGAAAAAGTCAGTTCAGTTTGGAAACGACTGTTATAGTGATTTTTAAGCTTGAGAATGATTGTAATAGGTAATCAATTTTCGATGGCCTTGCAGCCTTAGGCTGATTTCCTTACCTAAAATAAGTGCATGCCTAGGAAATTGATAGTGGGGTTTACTAGTCAATTTCCTAAGAAAACTATAGGTGACAGACTTTCCTTTACAACTTCAACATTCATTTAAATACTAACAGTATTATACATGGATCTCAATAAGCTGGAATTTCGAGAGGGTTAAAATATAACCAAATACAAGACTCACTGATTCAAAACATAGCATGCATATTACACCATTATGAAGACACGTACCCAATACAATTCACAGTTCTACTACAATAGAGAAGGAGTCACAGTCAATTAAAAAAGAGAAAGGGTGTTTCACCATCTCATAAGCAACACTTTAATTTAGCCTAAAAATTGATACCTATCATTTTATTGACATTTAAAACACCTCTTTAAACATATACATATATACCATGTGTTAAATAGATTCATAGAAATTTAAAGACACTAATAGCACCTATTTGTAAGGTCAAATACGAAGCAAACATTTTTCCACCACAATGAATGTTCAAAACATTTAAGCGGACTGAAGGAATACCTACAAATTTGACAAGGTCCAAAAACCTCTGTTGGAAACTCTCTAGTGTAAACGAAGCGCAACAAAAGCAATATAAGAAAACCAAAGGCAAGCAGTAAGAAATAGTGGTTAGCTGAAGCTTTCTATATATGTGCATCACAAAGGTGGTGCAACAACAAATGCGGTAAATCGATTATTGTAACAAGATCTTGGAGATCATCATAAGATGAGCCAAAATTAAGATATAGGCCCATGTCTGAATAAAATGGCAATCTTTCTTGCATTAATGGAGCAACAATGCATTGATGAAGCATTAATGTGGATGAAGGGAGATGGGAAAAGAGTATTTCATTGGCTGAAGCGGCAGTGAAATGAAACCACAACAAAATTGACCCCACAAACTACGAGCCTAAAGCCACAAAATTCATCGACAAATTCTTAGCCTAAACCCACAAAAACCTTTGGATTGAAACTTTCGCAAAATCCCGGGCATAAAATCTTGGCAAGGGATATGCTCAATTGAATGAAATGAAATGGAGTGAAGGACAGTGAAACCCTGTACAAAAAAATCTTCCAGAACCGGTCGTTTAGGGAAACAAATAGAATTGTAGTGAAAACAGGAAAGCCACATTAGAGGAATTTTCAACTCAAAATGGGCCTCCTAAAAAAAATTAATAAAATAATATTTATTAATTTTGGAGGAAGAAAAGAAAAAAACTACTTTTTTTGTTTGTATTTTTGACATATCTCCTTGTGTTTTTACTCTAATTTTGATCGAGAGAGCTCGTTGGATGCAGAATTAAATTCCGCATCCAACGAGTACCCACTCGACATACTTTTGATGGACCCCGCTACCCCAAAAACAAGAAATAACTGAAAAATGTGATGATGAAAATAACATTACTATAAACAAGAAACTTTAATAGTTGTTTACCTTATATGAGTTGCAGAGAGGGACAAGGGTCGTCTCTTCCAGGGTTTCCCTTATCCCTACTCTGCCTACATAAAAAGCACAATGACATGTCAGTTTATGTAGTGAAAACACAAAAACCTTCGTTTAAACTTGACAACTATCAAAAAATCAAAATTTACCTTGTTAAGGGAAGCATCGAAGTTAGAGTTGGTGGTCAAGGATTTTGAAAGCAAAAAAACGTGTTGCAGGAAGCCATGGAATCCATTGAAAACATAGGAATACATTGAGAAGAAACCAGTCACAATGCCATCAAAACTGTAGCAATCTTTTATACCAGAAAACTGTAACAAATCCCCATTAATAGAACAAAGATTCGACTCTCAATTTTTTTTAACAAACCAATCAAACTAAGAATGAATGGTTTGGATAGGAAAAGCAATGCATTAAACCCTATCAAGATATTCACATCACAATGTTCAAGTGGATGCTCAGGATGCACTCCTAGGCCAACTGTTAAAGCTTGGTTGCGCTATCAACTTGCAGCCATGACAACGCTTTTAAGTCCCAAGCATGGTATTTTTTAAGGATTCTAATATTATACTTAATTATAGTGTTATAGGCGATTGTTTTGGATTGAAATTAAAAACATGTTTACAGGTAGGTAGGTGAATATTAAATATGAAACATAAAATTAACACTAAAACATGTAAAATTTGGCTAATATTATGATAAAAAAGCATATTTTATGTTACAAATATAGGCGATATTAGACACTAAAAATGACCAAATAGCGAATTTATTTTTTGAAAAAAACCCCAAAAATAGCCAATTGGCGAAATTTCACCCCTAAAATTACCTTGGTCCCAAGTCAACCACGGTACGGTTCATTATATCGAGCCATTGTTTTAAAACTATAGTAAGAACCTGTATCACAACAATTAAACCATTTCCTTTTAAACTTACCACCATGTAAACCAAACAACCATCATATTAATCTTCAACAGTGGCACAAAATCCATAACAAATGCTTATTAATCAACACCTTACCATGTACCCTTCACGCCTTAGGACCGAGGTCCTTTCTAATGTTACCATATACATTTCTCTTTAGGACTATGGGAAGTCATGTAGTCCTAACACACCTTATTACATTTTCAAGGTGGGATCAAGACTATCGTCTAGTCTCCTAAGCCTCAGGGCTAAATAAAGCCCTAGTAAAACAAGACAAAAAAAACCAAAGCAAGTATTTTAAACATCACTTTTGGGTGTGGCTGTACGCAACGGTTAAAATCTTCTATTACTTCAACTGACAAACCTGATATAAGCAACATAATTATGTAAGTAACTTACATTAGCATCTTTAATTAAACTCACAAGTAATAATGTTTACTAAAATTATATAAAAAGATCTAGTTAAATGTGTGTACAATTTTTTTTTTTACAATTTTTTAAGTGTGTGATAATAGCTTAACCCACTTAAACACTTAAATTATATATTAACAATAAACCTTACCGTAATTATGCTTAACTATACAAATCTTGTACTCGAATATAAAAGTTTATTTTATGGAATGATAGTAATTTGCTAAAAGTGTCACTGATGTTTATTCAACACCGAACTATTTTTAATAAAATAATATGGTAACTTTGTGAAAAGACTCGATTTGAAAAAATAGAAATAATATAACATTTTGATGTTTTAACTTACCTAATAAAATACATTTATATGGTAAATAAATTAAATTAAAAAAAATTAAAGTTCGTAAAAATAAAATACTACAAACTATGAACAACTATAAGTATAATAAAATAAACCAATAAACATCATAAAACTCTATAATAAAAGAAACCAATGTTAATACATATCAACTCAAGGTCTTTTTGTTAAAATCGGATGTGTAGGGCATTACATCAAGTTCATAAAAATAAAATACTAAAAACGATAAACAACAATAAGCACCATAAAAATCTATAATAAAATAAACCAATGTTAATGCATATCAACTCAAGGTCTTTTTGTTAAAATAGGATTTGTATAGTATTACATAAGTGGTGAAGGATTATGTATAGGGATTATATGTTTAGTATTAATTTTATTGATATACAAAAGATTAAGAAATAGAGGTTTATTATTAGATGATGATGGTTAAAGTTCATGATGATGATGGTCCATATGAGAAAAGTATATAATTCTATCTTCAAAATGTTAGATTTAATGTGGTCTATGTGTTTGACAGACCCCTCCTACATTTACAGAGCTTGGTGGAATCCTGATACAAGAAGAATAACAAATGAAGATTTATGAGCCGAAATATCAGTCTACAGATCAGGAACTAATGGTAAGAGGCATTTACCCACATAGAGAGGATCACTGGAATTCACACAGAGGCAAGTTTCGTGCAAGACACAGAGGTATGTCACACAATTACTCTAGTGCTAATAAATATGTTGTATGCCATTATTGTGGCAAATCAGGTCACATAGCTAGAGATTTTTTTAAAAAGATAAACAATGACTCAAACAATAGATACAAAAAACATAATTTAAATTATGTTAGAAAAGACACCCCGGATGTCAATCGATTTAAAAACCTAAGACTATTTATACTTGAACATGCTTTGTCTGTTGAGACAGATGACGAAAATGCATGGTTTATAGACTCGGGTGATTCTGCCCATATGTCATGTAATAGAGATTGGTATGACGAGTATTATGAAAATTCGAATGGCACACACATCTATCTAGGTGATAACAAGTCTCATAAAGTCCTAGGTTATGGAGTAATAAGTGTTAACCTACCTTATGGACAATTTAAACAGATACATAATCTGATGTATGTCCTAGGCATAAAAAAAATCTAATATATGTTTTTGCTATCACCGATAATGATATGAAAGTTGAATTTGATAAATATAAGTGCCATGTCAAAGATGTCCAAGATTATTACAGGGTTATAGCGACATGATCTAGAGTTGGTAGATTGTACAAGCTGGATGCAATCAAGGGCAACCATCAAGCACTAGTAGCATCATCTATTTCAGATGTCGAATTGTGGCATCAAAGGTATGGACACCTCAATCATAATGATCTCATGTTATTACAAAAAAATTCGATGGCTGAGGGTCTTCCTGTCATTAAAAATGATCATGTTGAATGTACTACATGTGCACTTGGAAAACAACACAGAAATGAATTTCCTAACAATGAAGAGAAGAGATAGACTGAACTCCTTGAACTGATACACACTGATGCATTGGACCTATGCAGACCAGATCACTTGATGGTGCATGGTATTTTCTGATATTTGTTGATGACAGAGCCAGGTTCACATGGGCTTACTTGATCAGAAGGAAAAGCGACGTCTTCGAATAATTCAAGGAATTCAGAATCAAAGTTGAGAAGCAGACAGGTAAATACATTAAAATCCTCAGATCAGATCAAGGTGGTGAGTACACTTCTTGATATTTTAGAATATATTGTACAGGAAATGGAATCCAACAACAATTCACAGTCACTTATACGCCTCAACAAAATGGAGTTGCTGAGAGGAGAAACAGAACTCTGGTGGAATATACTTGCAACATGCTCCAATGTAAAGAAAATTCTAATGGATTTTGGTTTGAAGAAATAAACACTGCTGTTTATTTAAAGAATAGGAGTCTAACAAAGAGACTAGAACTTCAAATGCCCTTTGAAGTCTTTCTTGGCTATAGACCTGAAACAAAAGTCATTTAAGAATATTTGGTTCTAGGGATTTTGCACACATACCTAAAGATGACAGAAGGAAATTGGATGCAAACTCCATAGAATGTATCTTTGTTGGCTACAATGATGATCAGAAAGCATACAAATTGTTTCATCCTAGTTCACACAAATTGATTGCTAGTAGAGATGTTGTATTTCATGAAAATACAGATATGTGTAACATGATGAATAATGATAATGAAGAACTGATCCTAGATGAGCATGTCAAAATAGATAAAATTCTTCAAAAAGTGCAGGACCAGCAGTAGGTGCTACATCAGCAGGTTCAGGAACAAGAATCAAGCATTCGTGATACTACCTCAAATGATGAAACAATAGAAGAAAGAAGAATCATGGATGGAACTCCAGCAGGTACTGTAGTACCTAGAAGTTCAACTCGTCAAACTCACCCTCCAATAAAGTTTAGAGACTATGCCTTGATGACTAGTATTATGAATGTCATAGAGCCATTAAATTATGAACAAGCCAAAGATAAGGGAGAATGGGTAACTGTAATGACTGAAGAATATAATTCTATTATGAGAAACAAAACTTGGGATTTAGTAGAATTTTCCAAAGATAAAGTACCCATTGGATCAAAATGGCTATTCAAATCTAAACTTAAAGGAGATGGTAGTATTGACAAATTTAAGGCAAGATTAGTTGCTAAGGGTTATTCTCAGCTAGAGGGGATTGAATTTGAAGAGACATATGCAGTAGTAGATAAGTTAAACACTATCAGATCGTTAGTTGCATTAGCTACTGAACATAACTGGAGAATACACCAGTTAGATGTCAAATATTCATTTCTAAATGGTGATTTAAAAGAAGAAATATACTTAGAGTAGCGTGAAGGTTTTGTTCATAAAGGACAGGAGCAACTTGTGTGGAGGTTAAAGAAATCTATCTAGGGACTGAAACGGAATCCTATATCATGGCATATCAAGATTGACACTTTCTTCAAACAACAAGGATTTCTCAAAAGTAAAAAATGATTCAAGCTTATATATTAAGGTAGATAAACAGGGAAATGTTTGCTTGATATCCCTATATGTGGATGATCTTATCATTACAGGTGGACCATATCAATTAGTTGGAGATATTAAAATTAATTTGTCACAGGAATTTGAAATGAAAGACCTTGACCTTGGTGAGAATCTGGTGAAACATTCATCACTCAAAGAAAGTATGCAAGGGAAATACTTAACAGATTTCAAATGAGTGAATGCAAATCTGTATCCACTCCTTTGTATCAAAATGCCAAATTATACAACAATGATGGATCTAAAGAAGCTGATGGTACTTTGTATCGTCAACTAGTGGGTAGTCTGAAATACCTCACTACTACAAGGCCATACCTATCATATTTTGTTAGCATCCTTCGTCAGTTCTTGGCTAAGCCATGCGAAACACATTGGAAATATGCAAAGCAGGTTCTAAGATACTTAAAAGGAACTGCTAATTATGTTCTTTTATATACTAATATATCTCATGTTCAGTTGGCAGGTTACTCTGACTCTGACTGGGTAGGCAATCCCGATGATAGAAATCCACTTCTAGATATGATTTTAACATTGGTTTGGGAGTCATATCATGGAGCAGTAAGAAGCAACCAACTATTTATGTGTCATCCACAGAAGTTGAATATAAATCTAAATAACCAGTGCTACTTGTGAAGCCATTTGGTTGAGGCTCATTCTTGAAGATGTTGGAACATGACAAAAAAAAGCTACTAGAATCCAATGTGACAATCAAAGCTCAATTAAGCTGGCACACAATCCAGTCTATCATGCCAGATCCAAACATATTGAGCTGTAACATCATTCATTTTGTCAGAGAAAAAATTGAGTCTCAAGAAATTGAATTAATCTATTGTAATACAAGTGAGAATGTTGCTAATATTTTTAGTAAACCAGTTGGAAGGATCCACTTTGAGGATCTTAAAAATAAATTAGGTGTTGTCAAGAATCCATTTCTGCACTGAGGGAGGTTGTTAGATTTAATGCATCCTATGTATTCGTTAATGTTTTCTATATGTAGTTTATTTGTTTGAACAATTCCCATGCTGTAGGATCTGATCCACATTTATTGGATCTAGCTTAGCTTATATTTTTTTATATATGTATCTTTCATTTCATTAATTCAATGAGTTGAGTTGAGTGTTTCTCCTCTTGTGTCATTAAGCAAGCCTTTGTGCTCTGCTAGTTTCCTCCTTGGTTTCTATAATTCAAAACAGATCTCAAATTACATTTAAAAAAAATGCATTTTAATAAAATATATAATTTCATTTTAAAAATAAATTGCAAAATACATTTAAAAAAAATACATTTCAATATAAACATTCAAATAAATAATTTATATTACCAATTATTGAAAAATATCACATACTATTGATCAACTTAATTTAAACATCAAAATAATCAATATAAACACCAAATAATTATTTATTTATTACTTTTTGATTTTCTATATTAATATACATTAATTAATTAATTAATTATATATATAATCATTTATTTATTTTTTAGTCAAAAGCTATAAGTACTAAAGATAAAACAATTTTTTAATAATTCTTTCGGTATTTAATATATTTTGAGTTATATGTTAATTATGTATCAATTAAGAGTTATTTTTTATATTTCATAATTTTCTAAAATATTAACACCTATCTATATAATTTTAAATAATTTTAAATACTTCATGCTCATTGATTCTAAAGAGCAAAAACTCTCTAAAGTCCATAGAATATAGAGGTTCTAATTCATAAATAGAGATTCAAACTTATTTTAAATACTTCCATAGAATATAGAGATTCTAATTCATAAATAGAGATTTAAACTTATTTTAAATACTTCATGTTTATTGATTCTAAAAGCCCAAATTCCACAAACTCCATAGACATTATTTATTACTCCTGATAAGGGGTAGCAATGGAGTGTTTCAAAATTTAATGGATAACGGGTAGCAATGCATTGATAACTCATAGTTGATGAATGTATAACCAACAATTTAGAAGAATGTGAGAAAAAAAAAATGTCTTGATAACATGTAGCTAGACATTAATAACTCACATGTAACCCCTTTAACTAAAAAAATATGAGAAATAAAAAAAAAATCTAAACTGTCTTCCATTCCATAAATTATCTCTTAACCATTTGATCTCTATATTCTACCTTGTGTGTCCTGTATCCTAATAATATAAAAAATTTAAACTTATTCTAAATACTTAGGTTCATGTTGATTGATTCTAACAAGCCCAAGTTCCATATAATACACCGTTAAAACATTCCTCATAAAATCACAAGTTCAAATCTACTCCCCCTACCCATGGTGACTGGTTCTGGCGAAAACAAACCCATGCTGACGGCTGCGGGCAGATAGAGGCTGATTCTCCAACAAAAAATATCTTTTTCATAAATTTCACCGAAATCAAAAGGTTCTTTTGATTTCTCGGCAGCTTATGTTAATGCATTAACGGTTTGAGATGGGACAAAACCCACGAATCAAGCGATATTTTCACATCCCGATTTAAGAATGTCCTTGATCGAGCAAAAAGTCATGCCGACATCCATGACAGGGATTTAAGAGCCGTGGAGTGATCGGAAGAAAGAAACTGTGAATCCCAGAAACTGAAAAGCATCTTCACATGGCGTTCTTGGGGCCTCTTCTTTTAATACCAGTGAGGTGTGTACATACCATAACCTTCTGAAAGATACATATACCCACCAACAGGGCACCCACGTTATCCCCAATACTCCCATATCTTTGAGCGGCCATTCCCATTCCCGTCAACTCTGTCCACAGTTTTAACTACCACCAACTACGCCCTTCCACTTTTTCAACCTTATCTATCCCATTAATCCTCCTGTTATTGCTTCGCTCCATCCATTTTTGTTTTCTGAGAACTCTTAACAGATGGGAAGAGCGCCTTGCTGCCTCAACGGTGACAGAAACAAAGGAGGTTGGACCAATGAAGAGGATGCCAGGCTTATCCAATATATTCAGGCTCATGGAGAGGGTTGCTGGCGCTCTCTCCCCAAGGCCGCAGGTTTGACATGTACATATTATATATATATACAGTTATTATTTATATTCTGTTCTGCTACATTATATCCCAAGTTTCCTTCAATCTCTATTTTAATTTAACGATGTTTATAGCCCTAAGAAAGCTGGTTTCATGTTATAAATTATATTTATCAACAGGTCTGCTTCGGTGTGGCAAAAGTTGCAGGCAGAGATGGATAAACTATCTACGCCCTGATCTGAAACGCGGCCATTTTTCTGAAGACGAAGACGATCTTATTCTCAGACTGCACGCCCTCCTTGGAAATAAGTACGTTTCAAGCTTGAATTCTATCTGTTTTGACTAATTTTCATTTTTTAAAGCAGTGGCATTGAAGTTTAACCATTGTTTCATTTTGTATTTCTATTTCACACTCAGGTGGTCTCTGATAGCTGGCCGTTTGCCAGGACGAACGGATAACGAGATAAAGCACTACTGGAACTCGCATCTCAGGAGAAAACTTATCGCCATGGGGTTCGATCGGCTGACCCATCGTCGTTTTCAAAAGAATCCTCGCCATCATCCTTCGGCTACAGGGAATGTTAGACAGCTTGAAACAGCACGTTCGCACGAGCTTGTCGAAGGATTAATGTTTCATTGCGACAAATCCGAGCAAGTTTCAGATGCGGCAAGCGGAATTGCGCGGGATGAGCTGCATCCGCATGTCAATGTAAATCTCAACCTGGAGCTGTCAATAAGTGCTGGCCCCTCAATAATATGCCACACAGCTGGGTTGAAGGCGCAGGAGGACGCGGTAGTTAATTCTGAGCAAGGCGAGAGCAATTTCAGTGCGGGAAATGGATATTTATGTCGTTATGGTTAGCTCCCTTCCCTTCCCTCCAATGTTACTGTTCAGATTACATAAATTTCCATTTTACATTCGCGAAAACCCTACGGGACATATGCGGTTTATACTATCTGATAGCTGGTCTCGTTTTCAACATTTAGCCTACTTGTTATTATTTACATTAACGTCAAGTCTCAATTTCAATTGTTCTATTTTGTGGCCTTTTACGTTTATTGGTCGCCTGCAGAAGCTATAACTTATGCTCTATTAAGAATAGAGAAAGGAACGTTTTCTTATATTATTTGTTTAATTCGTTTCTACTTTATATGTTTCTCGTTTAGAAGTTTCTAGGTAGGTAGATACAGGTTTTATTTGAGATGTTTATGTTATTTTATGGTATTTTTTCAAAATTCAAATAAAAAATGGATTATAAAAAATAACTTACAGTTAGTTGAGTTAGTTGATGTATGATAGTTGATGAATGAATAAGTGGTAGAATGAATGGATAACCAATATTTTATGGTAGATAACTAAAAGAACGTGATAAAAAAAGAATATAAAAAATAACTAATAGTTGAGGAATAAAAAAAGAAGAAGAATATGAGGAATAAAAAAATTATTCAAAACTGTCTTCCATTCCATAACTATCTGTCAACCATTTGATCCCTATTGACATGATCCAACCACAAACTATGTGGATGTGCTAGTCATATCTCAAATATCCTTTTATTTTCAATGCTCTTGGACCACAACTTTGCCACTATCAATTATTTTTATGAGTTCTCTTGGACCACAAAGTTGCCAATTTATAAATTATTTTTATGAATGATGAGATTAGAGTGGTGGCTGTACATTACTAATTGATTATATCTGGTAAAATATTTCAATTTCTTGTTATGTTACATTTTTATTCTTGTGTCTTTATAGTTGTTGGTGTATTGTTTAAATACAGTTTCAACTTAAAAGATAATTTCAAAAATATTTGTTACAATATTCACCTTTCTAATTTTTAACTTATCATAATTATTACTCTAATTTAAGAAAGTTTCTCTTAAAATATTTTTACTATAAAAATAGCTAAACTTATTTACATAAAATTAATAAACCAAAAATTTGTTTAAATAAACATTATTAATTATCATGATCATTATGCTTTGTTTGTTAACAAAATAAAATATGTAAATATGTGTACCCAATTAAAATAAGTTTATTTATGTTAAAAGGCTGGTATAAAAATTAAATGACTAATAAATATAAACAAAATTATTTGTAAAGTTGATGTGTTTTATTTTTAATGTAAAGTTATAAAAACATTTTTAATATATATATTTATTGGTTAATATATATTTAACAAAATATATAAACTATTTAATTTTTATATTAAGTTGAATGATTTTATTTTTATAATTTAAAATAATATTTTATTACTTTTTTCGTATCTTTAAATTTCCTTTCTCTATAAAGCATATGCATTCAACTTTGTTTAGCATAGATATTCACTTTGTTTATTTTCAAACATCAATATCTTAATGCAATGTATAAAGCTTGTTTATCCGTCTTTGTTTACTTTATGTAGTGAGTCCATATTCCTCAATAAAGCCACTCTCCCAAATGTTATGATTATGAAGCCCTCATCCATATTACTAAATTTATAAAATGTGGTATTTATGGATTTTTTTCTCATTAGTTTTCATGAATATAAATATGGTCAATTATAGGTTGTTGGGTTTATGTTTGTTTAATTCATAATGATGGTTATGATTTTCTATACTATGTATACCTAATTTTAGCAGGAATTTTATGATATTTATTTTAACATGAATTTTATGATGCTATACACTTCATTGTATATGTAAAGTGTAATACATCAAGAATTAATAGTTTAATATAAATTATGTTGAAAAATATTTTAACTATTATTTTTATTATTATGTTATTTTTTTTGGTGTAAAGTAAAAAATAAAACATTTTTATTTTAATAAAATATTTTGAAGGGAGACAAAAGTGGATATAACAATTAAGAGTGTTTGTTGACCCACAAGAGAAAAATACAAGTGGCTCAAACCACTGAGTGAGAACTCAAGATGCACGAGGTATCATCCCTAAAAATTAGGTCACAACTCCTAGTTGAGTGCTAAAGAGCAAGAGGCTCATAAATGACCAAGTCATAGGAAAAATAATAATATATTAGTATGTCCATGAGCAGCAGGAGGCTAGCATTGGACGGGGATTGAATATGAGAATGCAAGAGATGGCGCATTGAAGGATTTCACTCTTGTGGTTCAAAAAACAGGCTCGAGGGTTTTGGAACAAGTAACTTGGCTACTCTAGGAGTTGGTTGGGAGGAACTTCTCCACTTTTGTTTTCCCAACATTGGTGCCAGGTTCATAATATATGTTTTAAAATGATTATAGAATGATTTTATTCTAGATGTCAAGAGGTTAACATAGGATCTAGCGTGTATCAGTTAGATTAAATTATGCTATGATTGAACACACATAATGGATGGTTAGTTCCTATTCCAATTTCTTTCTATACTACCGAGTTAGTAAAGCATCGATGTATTCTTTATTTGCATTATTTCACTTAGTCTGTATTTTAGAAACTAATAAGATTTATAATCTTCTAGTCATGTTAGCATAAGTCTATTTTTCTTCAGATTTAAATGCCAATAAATAATACATAAATACATATATGTATATACAGGCATAGTATCACCAAATTCCTCACTCATATAGAAGTATGTTAGGATACAATCTTAAAGATCTTATTAATATATAGAATATATATGTACAATTTTGAATATGGAATAATATTACATTTTAATTATAATACCATCATTATATAAGCAATAAGATTCCACTTTATTACTTACTTAATGAGTAAAATAAATAAAACTATATATTAATATTCTCGTAGAATATCGATTACATAAACTAGTCATAGGAGTCTAAGCCAACAACACAATCAGATTATGGATTCAAAAGCATATAGTTTAAATAATACAACACCACCAGATCAAGGATCCAAAACATACACCATATACGATTTAGATCACCTAAATCATAGATTCACAATATAAAAATTCAAAGATAAATTATCTAAAGTCTAATAGGCTATCGGCCATAGTAGACAAATCAAAATTAAATCCAAGATTTATGTTAAGACAATCTTTCCAGTTTTGGCATAAATGATCACACACGGATCGAGATCCTTAACTAGAGTTATATTATCCATGATTTAAATCTAGAATCAAATCTATTCATGCTTCCATCCTTCACACTGGTTGTTACAACTGCGAATAATAAGCTTTCATTCCCCAACGATCCACGTTAAAGATGTCAATGATGGCAACCAAACATTTAAAAAAAATCAATTGCTACCTACTGTACAGTAAATCACATACCCTACGGGTAGTTTATTTCATTCAACCAAACAAAGTAAAGATAGGGCCGCAAGTCGACATCGTGGCTACCACTATCTACACAGAGGAAAATCCATGGTATAATATTCAAATACCTCTATCGTATTCTTCAAAATATTAGAACATTATAACATTATAACATTAAAACAAAATTACTTTATTCACAACCGTAAGATCATCGACGGTGGCAACCTTGTTGTTTTAAAACAACCAACATACAAATACTTATATATACAGTAAAAATGATTCTTGGATTCACACGGCTAAAAGTCGGCACCATTTTATTAATAAACAAAACATATATTAAAGAGTGGCTAGAAGACCATCGCTAATGGCTTCCACGCTATTGTTAAAATTCAACATTTAAAAATTAAGAGGATGGGGGTAAGACCATCCCAATGAAACCCATAACTATGTTTAACAAAATCAATATAGAACTTCTATATTACAGTGCTGTAGCAATGGCTACAAAGCTGACACAAAACAAAGCCTAGAAGGGTTCACAAAAGGCATATGCAATTAAAAATAATAATTATCTCAACCAACGATGGTGGCTACTATTCAAAACCCTCATGGCTCATTCCCACTATTTCCTGCAACCACAGGAGGGCTAGGTGAGCATGTTACTCGAAAGCTTAAACAATAAAAACATCATGTTTAACTAAGATATGACCCGAGCTTACCTAGGCATTTGGAAACACGGGCATGGGAGGAGGTGACCCTCTCGCCTCTTCCTCTCTAGCACTTTAACATGTACATTTTTCATTACAGCCAAAATTTTAAACATTGCAAATTAATACTAATGGAGGAAAAACAAAGCAGGATAAAAACTTTACCTCGGAGTATTGCAGAGAAAGCTAGGGGTTGGCTCCTCCAGAGCACCCTTATTCCTCCTCCGTCTACAACAAAAAAAACCAGTCAGCATTATTTGCTAAATCATTTCATTTTGAAATTAAAGCAGTAAAAATTCTTCTAAAATGAAACCCTTACCTGCAGCACACAGTGTGAAAGGTGAAGTCATGGCAAGCACAAACTCTAGTTTATAGCCCGCTAAGGAAGTCGAGAAGCCTAATTAACACCTTGAGAAGGATTAAAATAGAACATTGTTAACACTTTCCAAAACTAGGACCATCACCTGGTAAACATAATAGAGCTCGACGACTCTTGTTGGCCACATAAAATACTAAATGACCCATTCATTCCCACAGTAAACATGGAAAATCCCTTTGGCTCATGCCGACTACACAAAAGATCAAAAACCACCTATACATTTCCACCACGAGCTAAGCAGATCTCGAATATGTTTTCCCACCAAAACCAACAAGAAAAATGAGGCTTCGAATAAGTTCCAAGAAAATTAAACCATGGTCCGAAACCCTAACTCCCATCTGAATAGATGGACGGTGGAAACGTCACCACGTACCAAGTTAAAGGACCTGGTTGCGCTGTCAAGTCGGAACGAGGTCACTAGTTTAATTCCAAAGTCAACCAAGGACAAGAATAATAATAATCGACGACATAATCATTTAAATCATAATCATTGCAAATCAAACATTGAAATTGTAATCAAATTCCAAGAATATTCATCGTGTTGGGACCATGGAATGTAATTCCATCATGAATTATGCCAAGAACCTTATACCTTTAATACATTGAAACCACGGTGTAAAACACATATGTCGAGAAACATAGTTACATTGCAACCATTGTGTAAAAACGTATGACAAACCATATAATATTGCGACCAACGTTTAAGTCCATTATGCAAAGAAATATTATCAAACGTGGGCCATAGTGTAGTGCATATCATAAGTCAAACCATATATTTCTTGTGCCAAACATTATGTCATAAATCCTCACATCTTTATTTTATATAAAAATAGGTCACCATATGATGGTACCATAAGCTTCACAAACCCTAATGACTTTACCCTTAAGGGGAGGTCACCACACATCATAGCGTAGACTATGGCAAGGCCAAGGAATTTTTAATTATATCTCAACTTATGCAATACATAAGGGCTGGGGCCAAGACTATGGCTAGTCTCCCCGTGCCTTCGACTAATTTAAGCCTCGTAAAAAATAAAAAAAAGAAGAATGGATAGAAAAAAAACATCACCTACGTAGACATGGTTGGAGGTTCCCAAAGGAGCTAGCCACTGTCACATTCAACAGAACTTGTCATAAGCAAACATGATAAAAATATCAAAACATACAGACGTAAATCATAGGAAATCTGCTAAGTATGGAAGTAATGCATGTAATTGTTTTTTTTTACGATTTTTGGGTGTGTTACATAATGGTGTCAAAGCACGGTTACAACACTAGGCCTGGATCGGTTCAACACTTATGGTGATAAAGAAACCAGGAGAACTAATTTTTACTTTATTTCATGGTTTAAATTCTCTTACAAAACAAAAAGAGAAGGATAACTATATTTTGTAGGAAAACATGGTAGATGCAAGGATGTATGCAAAAGAAGAATGCCACCCATAAAACCCTTTAAATCATGAAGAGGGAAATTTAAGGGATGGAGAAATTTGGGTAGACTTAAATGATAGTCAAGATAATAAATCTGAACTAAGAAGAAGTGTGAAAGAACTTAGATCATGGTTAAGAAAATTTAAATAAGATAACAAACAAATTTTAAAAGCTCAAGAAGAATTAAATTCTATTCTATTAATTAAGATACATAACCATGAAAAACAAAAGAATAAGGAATCTGGACATGACCTACCTAAAAATGAACCTTACAAACGTAAGGGAAGGAAGCTAAAATTTTCCAGCCATAAACCTGAAACTTCCAGTGAAGAGTTAGTTAAACATCATTCAATAAAACAACAAGAGTCAAGTGAAAGTAGTGATGATAACAGAAGGAAAAATAAATATAGAGCCTGTTAGTAAATCTTTGGGGAGTTTAAGAAAATCAAACAACCAATGTTTAATGGGGAAATTGAGAAAGGCGAAGAGGCGGAACCCTAGTTGTCTGGAGTGAAAAAAGTATTTCCAAATATACAACTATTCTGACGAATTAAAAGCTAAAATGGGCATCTATAATCTGACTAGAAAGGCAGTTATATGGTGGCAGGATATAAAGAAGGTCAAGGGAATAAAATAAAGATATGTAACTTGGAAAACATTTGATTTTCTTTTTAAATAAAATACTTATCAGAACAATACTACAAAAAGAAGGCCAAATAATTTATGAGTTGATGCTGGGAGCCATGGCTATGAAGGAACTCTGTAGTAAGTTTATGGGCCTACTTCGTTACGTACCTTACATAATTGACAAAAATCCTAAAATACAATGTTTTATAAGTTGCTTTCCTATCATGTTCAAATAATAGATTGAGTATGATAATCCAAAGATGCTAGAGGAAGCGATGAGAAAGGAAAACTTCTGTTACAACCAAAACAAAAAAAACGGGAAAATGTACCAACTTGGAAGAATAAAGGGAAAAATAATTTTGATCCAATGAAGAAACATGATAAATTCCACAAAAACACAGGGAATAACTATAGGGGGTATCAGGGTAATAACTACAAAATTTTTAAACCCCATAATTCTGCAATAAAAGAACCTCCTACTGTTATTAACAAGAACCCAACACATAAATAACCCTTAAAATGTTGGGAGTGTGGAGAGACACATTAATTTAAAGACTTCCCAGTAATAAAGAATAATTTTAATCTTCATTCCATCCAGGAAGTAGTTACAGTTGGGGACATGGCGAGGAGCATGCCCAGAATTTACGTTGTATTAGAAAACCGACAAGTAGATCATCAGACTTGTATGGTTGAAATTGAAGGTATGATAAAAAATCAACCTATTTCCATTTTAATTGATCCAGATGCAAGCATGAGTTATATATCACCTAGATTAGTTGAATTATGTAAATTAGTACCAGCAATTTTTGATAACTCATGGCCG
Organism: Pseudotsuga menziesii; assembly: GCA_001517045.1. Lineage (NCBI taxonomy): Eukaryota > Viridiplantae > Streptophyta > Pinopsida > Pinales > Pinaceae > Pseudotsuga > Pseudotsuga menziesii. Next base: position 96,927 of record LPNX010915663.1, on the reverse strand, counting down.
GTACAATTAGCCATTGATACTAAGCGTAAAGTCACTAGTCTTGTTAAGAATTGTAAATTGTTTATGAATGATTTCATTATGCATGCTAATTTAAATATCCCGCCTTTAGGTTCCTATTATCTTTTAATAAAAATGGATTGGCTAGAAAAACATAAAGTAATGTTAAACTGTTTCAACAAAACCTTTACATGTACAAACAATAATGGAAACACTGTAAAAGTAAAAGGGATTCCTAGGAAGGTTACAATCAAATAAATCTATGCGTTACAAATGAAAAGATCAGTAAGAAAAGGATGTAAAGTGTTTGTTGTCTATATAATTAATGATAATGAAAACGACAATAAATTTAAACTAGAAGACATACCATTCTTGAAGGAGTTTGAAGACGTCTTTTTAGAAAATTTCCTTGGACTTCCTCTGTAAAGACAAAATTAACTTCACAATTGATCTGATACCTGGAGTGGCACCAACATTGAAAGTTCCTTACCGAATGAACATAATATAACTTACAGAGCTCAAATATCAACTACAATAATTGTTTGATAAAAATTATATCCGACCTGGTGTCTCTCCGTGGGGAGCACCGATCTTATTTGTGAAAAACAATGAAGAAACCTTAAGGCTATGCATAGACTACAAATAGTTAAATAAAATGATCATTAAGAACCGATACTCTCTACCTCGGACAAATGATCTATTCGATCAGTTCTATGGAGAAACTATCTTTTCAATGATAGACTTAAGGTCTAGTTATCATCAAGTATGAATAAAAGATGAGGATATATTTAAACTTGCATTCAGGACCCATTATGGTTACTACGAGTTTGTCGTAATGCCTTTTGGGTTGACAAATAGATTTGTTGCATTCAAGTGTTTAATGAACAACATATTAAGTAACTACTTGGATAAGTTTGTGGTTTTTTCATCGACGACATACTAATCTACTCTAAGAATGAACAAGAACATAAGGAACATTTAAATATAATTGTTCAAGTATTAAGAGAACAACAACTTTATCCCAAGTTCAGTAAATGCAATTTATTTAAAGATATGACTCTATACCTCGGACACATAGTGTCCAAATATGGAATCTCTGTCGAGCCTGACAAAATCAAGGCCATCATTGAATGGTCGATTCTTAAAAATGTAATCGGCATCAGTTTATTTATGGGGATTACTGGATACTACCAGAAGTTCATCGAAGGATTTTCTAAGATTGCCTACCCCATAAATTGATTACATAAGACAAGTAAAAAGTTTGAATGGACTGAAAAATGCATGGAAAGATTTAATAAACTAAAACATCGACTAACTACTGCTCTGATCCTAAAGATTGTCGATCCGTTCAAGGACTTCGTCGTGTGTACTGACGCTTGCAAGGAAGGGTTAGGCAGAGATTTAGTACAAGAAAAATATGTCATGGCATATAAATATAGGAAATTAAAAGAACATGGAAAAAATTATGCTACGCATGATTTCGAACTTGTTGCCATAATTCATGCCTAAAAAATGCGGCGACACAACCTAATTGGAAGGAAATTCCTGCTTATGTCAGATACCATAATTCTTAAATATTTATTTGATCAGGAAAATTTAAATGCGAGAAAAGCAATATGGTTGTCCTTCTTAAGAGAATGCGATTTCGAAATCAAACACATAAAAGGAAAAGAAAACAAGGTAGCAGACACTCTAAGTCATGATGCAAATGTAATTTTTGCAAGAAACAACTATGAATATGATATGGAAAATCAGATCCTGAGCGCTGGAAATTATGATAGCAAATATCATATTTTAAAAGAAAAGATTGCTAAAAATTAACAAAATCAAGTGAAAATAGATTTCATCCTAAATAAATAAAGACTCTTGCTGCATAAAAATAGGATGTACATACCAAACATAACAAAAATTAAACTTACAGTTATGAATGAGCTCCATAAAGAACTCTATTCAGGGCACCCTAAATACCAAAAAAATATTACCATGATCATAAAAGACTTCTTTTGGCAAAACATGAAGAAAGAAGTGACAAAATACTTATCTCGTTGTCTAGAATGGCAATAAGTTAAGACAAGGCATCAAAATTCAATAGGATTGTTGCAGGCACTACCCATTCTGAAATGGAAGTGGGAAACAATAGTATGGATTTTAAAACAGGCCTACCAAAGAATTTCTGACAACATGATTCAATCATGGCCGTAGTCAATAAACTAAGTAAGGATGTTCATTTTATTCCTATTAAATTTACCTATAAATCTGTTAACATTGCACATGTTTTCATGAAATTAATATTCAGGTTACACGGTGTACCAAAAGTAATAGTATCACATAGAGACGTAATATTTACAGGTAACTTCTAGAAATCTTTGTTTAAAGGTTTAGGAACAAAGTTGAATTTCAGTACTGCCTATCATCTGCAAACAAATGTGCAGACTAAAAGAGTAAATCAAGTTTTAGAGGAAATTATAAGGATGTATGTCATGGACAAACCCGATAAGCTGGAAGACTACCTACACTTAGTATAATTTGCTTATAATATAATTTTCAAGTTTCTACAGGTATGAGTCCCTTTGAAATATTATATGGACGCAAGTGTAATACTCCAATTTCATGGCACAGTTGATAGGTTAACGGTAGGACCTAATTTATTAAAATATATGGATCTAATCATGAAACAGGTACAAAAAAACTTGAAGGTTTCCCAAGACAGGAAGAAAAGTTATGTTAATTTAAATTGAACTCGTAGAGAGTTTCAGGTGGGTGAACATGTGTAGATAAAGGTAAAGACAAATAAAATTTCCATGAGATTGGGCAAGTATTCAAAGTTGGAACCCAAGTATTGCGGGCCATTTGAAATTTTGGCTATAGTAGGGTCTGTTTCTTACCAGTTATCCATACCACCCAATATTAGAGTACATAATTTGTTTCACTCTATTTTAAAAAAATATGTTCATGATGTTTCTCATGTGATTGATTGGAATGTAATACAAGTGGAACCTGAAGGAAAGTTCTAGGTGGGACCGGAGCACATTCTCGACCGGAGAGAACTTTTACTCTGGAACCATGTCATTAGAAAAGTCAAGGTGCAATGGAAGAACCTTAGTCCAAAAGAATCTACTTGGGAAATATAAAGTAATATTCGGGAGGCATATCCAATCTTATTCCAAGACGATGAAATGGAAGAATAAAGAAGAAAACTTATAACATCCTTTAAGGGGAGGTGTATTTAATACACCAAGAATTAATATTTTATTATTAATTCTAGTGAAAAAATACTTTAACTATTATTTTTATTATTAATTTATTATGTTTTGGCAGAAATTCAAAAATAAAACATTATGTAATAATTTTTTATTATTTTAGTAACTGTGTTGAAGGGGGACAAACGTGGATATAGATGTTACAGAGTGTTTTTTGACCCACAAGGGGAAAAGAAAAGTGGCCGAAACCACTGAGTGAGAACTCAAGATGCAGGTGGCATCATCCTAAAAAATCAGGTCACAACTCCTAGTAGAGTGCTAAAGAGAAGGAGGCTCACTAATGACCAAGTCCTAGGAAAAATACTATATATTAGTATGTCCATGAGAAGCAAGTGGATAGCATTGGACGAGGATTGAATCTAAGCATGCAAGAGGTGGCACATTGAAGGGATTTTCTCTTGTGATTCATTGAACATGCTCGGGGGTTCTAGAGCAAGTAACTTGGTTGCTCTGGAAGTTGGTTGGGAGGAACAACTTCTCCACTTTTGTTTTCTGAGCTTTGGTTCCAGGTTCATAATCTATGTTTTAAAATGATTATAGAATGTTTTATTCTAGATATGAAGAGGTTAATGTAGGATATTTAGTGTATCAGTTAGATTAAATTATGTTATGATTGAATGCACATAAGGATATATAGCGCCTATTCCAATTTATTTCTATACAAACGAGTTAGTAAAGCATCGTTGTATTCCTTATTTGCATTATTTTACTTAGTCTGTATTTTAGAAACTAATAACAAGTATAATCTTCTATTCATGTTACCATTAGTCTATTTTACTTCATATTTAAAACTGGCAAGAAATACATAAATACATATATGTATATACACAAAAAGTATCACCAAATTCCTCACACATATAGAAGTATATTAGGATACGATATTAGAAATATTATTAGTATATAGAATAGATCTATGCAATTTAATTTGGAAGAATCTTACGGTTTAATTATAATACCATCATTATATAAACATTAGGATTCCACTTTATTACTTATTTAATCAGTAAAATAAATAAAACCATCATTATATAAACATTAGGATTCCACTTTATTACTTATTTAATCAATAAAAGAAATAAAACTATATATTAATCTTCTAGAAGAAGATCAATTACATAAACTAGTTGTAGGAGTCTAAGCCAACAACACAATCAGATCATGGATTCAAAAGCATCATAGTTTAAGCAATACAACACCACCGGATCAAGGATCCAAAATGTACACCATCACGATTTAGATCACTTAAATTGTAGATCTACAATATAAAACATGAAAGATAAACTATCTAAAGTCTAATAGGCTACCAACCATAATAGACAAATCAAAATCAAATCCAAGATTTCTCTTAAGACAATCTTTCTAGTTTTGGTATAAATAATCACATACAGATCGAGATCCTTAACTACAGTTATATTATCCATGAATTAAATCTAGAATCAAATGTATTCACAGTTACATCCTTCACGCTAGCTATTACAACTGTGGATAAGAAGCTTTCATTCACCAAGGAACAATGTTAAATATGTCAATGATGGTAGTTGAGCCTTTTAAAAAAATCAGTTTCTACCTACTGTACAATAAATCACAAACCCCATGGGTCATTTATTTCATTCAACCAAAGAATGTAAATATAGGGCCATAATTCCACATCATGGCTGCCACTATCTACATAGAGGAAAATCCAGGGTATACTATTCAAATACCTCTATCGTATTCTTCACACGATTACAACATTATAACATTAAAACAAAATTACTTTACTCACGGCTGTAAGACCATCGACGATGGTAGTCTTGTTGTTTTAAAACAAACAACATACAAATAACTATATATACATTAAAAATGATTATTGGATTCGCACAACTGAAAGGGGACACCATTTTATTGATAAACAAAACATATATTAAAGAGTTCCTGGAAGACCATCGTTGATGGCTTCCACGCTATTATTAAAAAATAGAGTTTAAGGAATAAGAGGATGGGAGTAAGACCATCCCAATGGAACCCATAACTCTTTTTAACAAAAAAAATACAAATCTTCTATATTACAGTGTCGTAGCAATAGCTGCAAAGTCGATGCAAGAGAAACCCTAGAAGGGTTAAAAAAATGCATATGCAATTAAAACAAACACTTATCTTAATGAACGATGTGGCTACTATTCGAAACCCTCATGGCTCGTGCCTAGTATTTCCTGCAACCACAGTAGTGTTGGGTCAGCATGTTACTCGAAATATTAAACAATGAAAATAGGATGTTTAACTAAGGGATGGGTCGAGCTTACCTTGTAGTTTGGAAACACAGGCCGCGAAGGAGGTGACCCTATTGCTTGCCTCTCTAGCGCCTTAATCTGTACATTTTTCATTAAATTCAAAACTTTAAAAATTGTGAATTAACACCAATGAAGGAAAAACAATGCAAGATAAAAAAATTTCCTCAGAGTATGGTAGAGAGGACCAAGGGTTGGCTCCTCTAGAGCACCCTTATTCCTCCTCTGTCTGCAACACAAACAAAAACTCAGTTAGCATGATTTTCTAAATCATTTCATTTTGGAATTACAGCAGTAAAAATTATTCTAAATTGAAATCCTTACCTGTAACATACAGTTTGAAAGGCGAAGTCATGGTGAGCACAAACTCTTCTCTACAGCCCTCCAAGGAAGTTGAGAAGTCCAATTTACACCTCGAAAAGGATTAAAACAAAACAATGTTAACACTTTCCAAACAAAATAGAACTCAACGGCTGTTGTTGGCAACATGAAATACTAAACGACCCATTCATTCCCACAGTAAATAGGGTAGAGCCCTTCATCTCATTCCTACAGCACAAAAATATAAAAAATCACCTGTACATTTCCACCACGAGCTGAGCATATCTCGGCTCTATTTTTCCACCCAAACCAACAAGAAAAATGAGGCTTCTGACAAGTTCCAAGCACATTAAACCATGGTCTGAAACCCTAAATCCCATTTGAACAGATAGACGGTGGAAAGGTCACCATGTACCAGCTTAAAGGACCTGGTTGTGCCGTCAACTCGTACCTAGGTCATGAGTTTAATTCCTAAGTCAACTAAGGACAAGTAGAATAATAGTCAACGACATAATCATTTAAACCAGAATAATTGCAAATCAAACATTGTAATTCTAACTAAATGCCAAGATATTTCATGGTGTTGGGACCATGGCATGTAACGCCACCGTGAATTATGCCAAGAACCTTATACCTTTAATATATTGCAACCACGGTGTAAAATACATATGTCGAGAACCTTAGTTACATTGCAACCATGGCGTAAAACCATATGCCAAACCATATAATATCTTAATCAAGGTTTAAGTCCATTAGTCCAAGAAATATAATCAAGCACGGGCAATAGTGTAGTGCATATCATAAGTCAAACCATATAGTTCTTGTGCTAAACATTATTTCATAAATCGTCATAGATTTATTTTATATAACAAGAGGTCACCATATGATGGTACCATAAGCTTTACAAACCCTAAGCACCTTACGCTTAAGGGGAGGTCACCACACACCATAGCGTAGACTATGGCAAGGCCAAGGCATTTTTAATTATATCTCAACTTACGCAATACATAAGGGCTAGGGCCAAGACTATGGATAATCTCCCCATGCCTTATGCTAGTTTAAGCCTCATAAAATGTAAACAAAGAAGAACAGATAAAAAATAAAAAAACCTTAGACATGGCTGGAGGTTTCGGAAGGAGATAACCATTGTTAGATTCAGCAAAACCTGTCATAAAAAAACAAGATAAAAATATTAAAAATTATAGAAGTAAGTCATAGGAAATCTGCTAAGTAAGTATGGAAGTAATGCATGTAATTTTTTTTTCTCGATTTTTAGGTGTGTTACATAAAAATATGTTATGCATATTACATGAATCCACAATCATGTTAACTTGAAAAGAGAGTTCAATTCAGTAATACCACATGTCTAATAATACCACATGACCAATGCAATTTTGGATATAATGAAATCAATTCGTCTTTTTAATCTTAAGTAATTTTCCATTTCTTCCGTAACACCTTATCTATGACAAAGGTCATTGTCGATCTCAAAGAATCCTTCGCATTAAAAATTAAATTGATTAATTATTAGTAGATAATCCTCTCGAATACCTATAAAAAAAATGATTAATTATTAGTAAATAATTCTCTCAAACCCCCTTTAAAGAAATATTTATACCAAAATTGAGTAATTTCACATTTCCTTTCCCCACATATATGCTAATACGTCAAAAGAAAAAGCAGTCCATTATATCTTCATATGAATATTCCTCTATGCTAATGCATCAAAATCAAAAGTAGTTCATTATATCTTCATATAAATATTCCTCTACATTAGTCTAATACTTAAAACGCGCTACATTTTATGTTCAAATAAATATTCATGTGCATTGGTCTTAAAATATATGAAAGTGAAAGTATTGAAATACAACAAGAAAATTCAATTAGTTTACATCGAACAAATGTCTTCACAATTGAAATACACCCTTTTCATTTTCCAAATTGAACTCTACATCGTGGGAATGGGATTGAGCCAACAACTTCAACGTCATATACTCAATATTGCTAACTTATTGATCCTCCTATTCCCAACATTGTTATTGTCCGGAAAAATATGTAGCAAATAAATTTACCTTTAATTGAATTATCTACCAAGGTAAGTAAACTTCGAGTTGCTACACTATTTTTATGAGCTCAGATAACCTAAATTTAGGTCGTATGATAATTTCAGAAAATGATAACTTTAACTTCTATCAATGCTAACAAAATCACAATCTACACTATATTATCTTTTCATCTGATCAATAAGTGCAAAGGAAAGAGAATATATAGAAAATCCACTCCCCAAAAAGATTCAATCACTTACTGTATGTAATCAAGGATCAAAGGAATACTTCAAAACCGAGTCCAACTATTCTTTAACAAGACTACTCTGTTTTTTAATCTAAGAAGACAAGACTGCTACTGATATTATCTGAAACAATCATAACTATGTAATAAATTAGCATATCAAACTAAGCTACATACCCATTACAAAGATTCAGGTCAAATCTATCTACTTATTTCCAACTCACAAAAATGAAATTATCAAACTTCTTCAAGTCTAATAGAACAACTTCCAACAAAATTCTATCTTAATCAAAAGGAACTAGATGCATACAATCACTCTCATACTTTTAAGCCGATTTAGTTAAATTACTAACCAAGCCACACAAACTATTATCAGGCCACGCAATCTATTCTAATGACAATGTTTGATTTCAGATAAAATTAAAGTATTCTAACAAAGGAACGTTATATAAGCAAGATTTCTAACTTCAATTCCAACACGTAGTAAACTTCTTGATTTATCTGAATTTCTAACTCGACCTAAGCTGAGCACAAGAAATCCCGATATTAAAATGATGCAGCTTAAAAAAAATGTTGACTTACACTTTTTGCCCATAATTTTTCTAACCTATGTAAACAATCTCTACAACATACACTACTTACTAAATTAGAAAGCACTTAAATCTATTTGCTTTACCGTATTTGCAAATTTGAAGCTTAAAGATGAACTAACTAAGTTTATGAAGAAAAATGATTTAAATCTAAAACAAGAAATCCTAAGTGACTGTTGGTAATGAAAATAAATGATAATGAAATTATGTGTATGAAATTCACAACATCTAACACATAAGGCTTTCAAACCCTTCATGTCCTATTCTTTTTTTCTGAAAACCCTCAATATGGTAAGTAGATAAGAGGCAAGTGAATAGAACAACAAAAAAATATTACAATAATCTAATAGAATGAAAATATTTAGAAGAAATATCTCAACACCGAGTGAAGGTGACCCCCCCTCCAAATGATGCTCAACTGAGAATTAAAAACTCAAAATAATCACTAGATTCGATTAACAGTTTGCAAAATGTATTACATAATAATCACCATCATGTCTTCGTTGAATCCAGAAACAAGTATTTATATGCTACAATGTATGTGTTGACGACTAAAGGGTCGACTCCTCAAAATAGTCATAACAAATATCAAAACAATGTACACAACAGAGGCCTTTCATTAAGCAAGTATGCTCTAAATCAAGTTAATTCTCCCACATCTTCAACTGCAATATTCATACTGTTGATAGCATGGTCATAACTCTTCAAGGTATTTGGATACCAACTATTAGCTAATAATTCTCATGGGTATCATATGACCAAGCCATAAATGTGCCCTAATTCGAGCCTTCTCATATTTTGAACATTTGTCACTTTATTCACTGGTGCTGACCCTGAGTTACCAGATTAGGTGAAAGATTGGGTATCGGATCAAGTACTGATTTGGCTGAAAAAATCAACAAGATAACCAAAGAGCTACACCCCAAGTAATTTATTAATTAGATATAATATGTTAAGCTTATGCTTTATGAAATGAATAAATAAGATGGAAGAATGGTCAAAATATACCCTGTTATGAACTTCATGAAATTTCCTTCAAATCCATGCAAATGATGTTTAAATAGATGATAGACAGGAGAAAATTCATTTAAAATACTTAGGTTCCTTATCTAATGTATAGATAAAATATGGCAAAATAGGGAGCCAACATCTCCCCCACACCAAGGATCTTGCATGTCCCTATGCAAGGAAACAAAATTGGTATTCAAAATTGATGACATGACCTAGTCAGACCCCCGAGGTATTAACCAACACCTGCACCTTTGTATAAGAAGGAACTGGTTTTGGTTGGGTGTTCATGAGTTCTTCTAACTGTCATTACTTTTTTCTTCAACTGTCTTCTCAAGCTCCCGTTGGATCCTATCATATTATCAACTAATTTTTGCAATGAGGTAACTTTAGATTTTCAAATCCCATTTTCCTTCTTAAGATGTCAAGTGAGGAGGGAATACTCCTAAACTTGCCGAGTGAGCTGAAAATTCCCTTTTTGAAAGTAATTATTTCCAGATAGTTTAGAAGGAATGGTGGAGGGATTCCGAATTAGAGTTGTGGGAGTTGGTGAACTCAAAGGATCGAAAGAAGAATGTGCAGGTAGTGAAGATTCATTGGGAGAGTGCAATAGAGATAGATGGGCTGAAGATACACACTAGGATGTAGTAGATGGAGGAATTTATTTCCGGGATGGAGGAGTAGATGATGAAATCTGAATAGGAGTCGAATTGGAATAATTCCAACAATGTTTCCATAGGTTTTTGTTCTGGAAGTCATGCTGCAGGTAAATAAACATAAAGGCTAACTGCCAGATTATTTTGAGGTTTTTACCTCCTTTGGATCTTGCTTGGTAGAGGAGGGAAGACTCTTTAACTGTACATCTATTTTCTATTTCTTCTTAAGATCAATTTTCTTTTTCTTCATTTGGCCCTTAGCCTTTGTTTTATGGTTATAACTGTGAGCATGAGAATCTGGTGTTTTCTCTAAGTTCTCATCTACATTTATAGATGGAAACTAAATGGGTTGATCAGAGGCAGGTGGGGTTTCAACTGGAAAGATAGAATGCATATTAGGGAGGATATGGAGAAATTTCTCCCAAATTTGATTTTGCTTCTTCTATTCATCTAAAACCAGTATTTTGCTAAGGTCGTGATGGTAGAGACTACGATTAGGTTTTTCTGTGTTCTTCCTAACTTGGGAGGCCATCTTACTTAGTATTTTCTAGAAATAGAAAGGAAAATTAATAAGTTTCCCAAATTGAAAATGCGTTAACAATCTAAAATGATAGGTTTTAAAGATAGAGAATCTACCTTAACAGGTTTTAAGTCTTCTGATAACCATCAATGGACTAACAAATTCATCCCATAGCCAATATCTTGCAAAACCTTTTTCTCCTTTTACTATCAAAAATTTGGGTTTGAAAACAAAGTCATAACTTTGTCGAGAGAGCTTATAATTCTTAACCAACGCTCACCAGTCCGGGGAAATCCTATAGCTTGAGAAATAGATTCATCTGTAACATAAAAGGATAGCAGCCCTACCCGTGCTCAGTTTAAATCAAACCCTAGATCAATTTTTTTTTAAACCCTTTTCTCCTTTTACTGTAAAAAATTTGGGTTTGAAAACAAAGTTATAACTCTATCAGGAGAGCTTATAATTCTTAAACCAACGCTCACCAGTCCAGGGCAGCCTTGTAGCTTGAGAAATAGATTCCTCTGTAACATAAAAGGATAGCAGCCCTACCTGCGCTCAGTTTCCATCAAACTCTAGAGAAAATTGTTGTGAAACTTCACCATTGTGCCCAGAGAGAGTGGTTATAAAAGGGTTTCATCCCATTGTGATGAAAAGCTCATGACACTTCTAAAATTCAGGAAGGACTAAAATATCTTAGAAATACATGGTATCATGACGGCTTATCATGGTGGGAATGCAGAAGATCAACATAGGTCAATTGAAAATGCTCAAGGGATGGAATCACAAACAATTGGAAACAAGCCTCCCTCTTCTTCTTTCCTACCAGGGTTTATCCATTATTACAAAAAATGGTTTCTAGAGAGCACGATATCAATAAATTGAAAGGACTCGAGAATGATGAGATGAAAAATGGATTCATCATTTAATTTTAAACCCCGCAAATGATAATCAACGTCCATGCATCAAGATGTATAGTTGGATTTATTAATGACAAACTCATAGAGCTCCATTTGTAATTAAACAAAGTGGACAGAAATAAATAATTAACTTGAATTTATTCAAAAATGCTTAGTGTATCAAATGCAATAAGATGGGATAAAGATATAGGATCCTTCATAATCTAGACTATAATACATAGAATAATTTAAATATATGGAGAATATTTTTATCCAAACTTAAAAGTGTAATGTGTTATAGTTTATAGAAATTTCTCAAAAGATTTTTAGTTATATGAGGATCTAGAATATCCCATCAAACCTTTTAGGAAGTCACCAACTAGGATCAATTTAATGAGGTAATTTGAATTGGAATATGACCCAATAAAGTAAGTTCCAAAATGATGGTAGAACTAGATAATTTTTATATTTACTTCCACTTAATCAACTTAAGCACTTAAGAAAAATAAACCAGACTTAATACCTTCACTTATAATAGATTGAACGCTAAACATAGATCATTGTCCAAATCAAAGATTTGGACATTGGTCATAATAAATATAAAAATGAATCAGGGCATTCATTGTTGGGATCCAACTATGTCACATTTTCTACTATATAAAACCTCCATTCATAAGTCATATTCCCATTTTTTGATACATTTCATATTCATTATCCCCTAGTTTTCCATTTGACCTATGTGGTTAATTATTGTGTATTCCTTATCTTTTTAATGATTAAAGATGTTTTTATCATGGTTTTATCAATGAGGGTTTATTAATGTGTGGTTGTGGCCAAAAAAAATGTTCCTACACTAATCTGGAAGTCAAACTCACATTTTGGGGATTCTGTACCATCGTTTCCTGCACTAGAGGTTCTCGCACCACCAGTTCCTACACCAGGCTTATCCAAGGTTCTTGTGCCAGCACACTCACGATTCCTGCACTAGAAAATTGTTTTTGAAGGGCATAGTGTGCCTCAAATTGTGTGCACATGGGAGCAGATATGGGAAAATGTCCAAATGGGTTCTTAGGAAACCTAAATGGATACTAAACCCATAATTTGTTTCACAAAATAAAAAAGGAATACAAATATATTGTGGGGTCTTTAATTTTCTACACATTGACTATTTTTAGCAAAAAATATTCTTTGTATGGCATATTGAACCTTGAACTTCGTACACATGGGATAATATCTTGCCAAACGACCAAATGATTTTCAAGATAACCAAACTAGCTGCAAAAACCAGAAACAATTTCTCAAAATTCGCAACAAGAAGAGAGATATAGATGGGGGCATTCTTCCAATTCTTGTCAAAATCTGCATTTTCTGAGTTGGTCCTTTTTGAACTTGTTGAATGAATTTTTGATATTTTGGGGATGGATATTATCCATAAAACCATGCAATTATTCTATAAAAAGAGCCTCATATGGTTGAGAAAGGATAGATCATCATTCATGAATTTTATTTTGGAAAGATTCATTGTATTGAAGAGTTTATTTTGTAAACAGAGTTTTGATTGAAATGGAGAGTTAACTAGTGTTGATTCATTGTGCATATTCCTCAATGTACCTGATATTTTATAGCAGCAATTTCCATCTTGGGAGGGCCCCTCAATATTTGGTAACGTGTTGCTCATTTATATTTGTTATTTTTTTTTATGCTTGTGTTAATTCATCTTTGTTTTCAATTTGATGTTTAATGTGTGCATATTGAATTTAGAATTCACCTTCAAGCTTTGTGTGTCCTCTCTTGATTATTTTCATATTCATGTGGTCATGTAATACAAATTATATTACATGCGATTTGATAACATTTACCTTCTCCCTGGCATATTCACAAACTAAATTCATTAACAATTTTACATAAAGGAACTGCAATTTCATTTGTTTAAAACAATGACAATGTTTTGAGATCACCAGATTTGGATTGTTTGACTTATCTTGATTTAGTTTGCTTCAATTAGTCTTCTTTAATTTGTTTTTCCATTGACTCTGCTCCATACCCACACTATATTTTCTATTATGTTTTAATTGTCCACCAGATTTTATATTTCATGTTTCATTTCTGCACTAGAATTTCTATTATTTTTTATTCCTGCACCATATTTTATATTTCTTATTTTTTTCTGGCACTTAAATTTTAATTATGTTCATTCCTGCATTGTGTGTTCTTGCACTTAGAATTTGTTCTTGTACTACATATTTCAACTTTTCCTTTATTCCCGCACCCAGATTTAACTCTATTGTATTCCCATACTGAGTTTTACTATACTCAATTTTCTGTACTTCGGCTTCATTTCATTTTCTTGCATTTTATTTTCCTACACTTAGATTTATATATTCCAATTGAGTTGTTTTCCTTCCCTTTCTTTTTATTTCTTGCATTTTAATTTTCTAAATTTTATTGTAGTTTCATTTCATTTCTTGCCCTTTAATTTTCATAGAAATTAGAATCTCTAAGATGGAAATGTAAGCCTATCTTTAACAACTATATGATGGTATTTTAACTATTGAACCTACCCTAAATTATTTGATACAAAAGACTCTCTTCTAATGTTTGTTACAAAAGGGTGGAATCTATAATTAATATCTCTGATGGTTTAGACGCTTCCTTGTTTACAATAAAATATTTTCAGGACATAAATTAGTGGCTTTCATTTCGTTGAATGAGTATCTTATTTTTGTAATGCAATTTGATTTTTCACTTCTAATTTACAATTTAATAGTTTCAGTCACCACGGGAAGATTAGAGGCCTAATTCATGAGATATGGCTTTACCGTAATTGGTTTTCAACCTAAGGTGTTATATTATCTCCCATCAATTGAGATCATGTTTTTTTCTTATTTTATTTATCAATTGAGGTGTGTTTTCCGACAATTGTTCATTTAGATTAGACTAGGTTAGTCTCTGGTCCCGAACATACAATGCTTGCACCTTTAAATATATGATTCTTTCGATGAAAACTTAATGTTTCATATTAATTAACATATAATTTCACTAACAATCATATCTTCCTTTTTAGTATAAGAGCATGTCTAGTGAAGGAAATAGTCACTGGGTTGAAAAACAACCCAAAATAAATCATCATGCCTATTAACTAACAAAAAATACTTTAGAAAATTTACCTATGCAGTCTCCAGATTGACTAGTACTCAAACCATCACCTTATCTAGTACTTCCTCTACTAACCACTCCAATACTTTATCTGTTACTTCAACCAACATCTCTACTGTTGAGATTCGAAAATACCCCCATATTTTCAAAATATTGCTGCTATTGCTAATAGTAAGATACTGAGAATAAAATGTGCTGTAAAGAATCCGTTTCCTTTGTACTTTCAATTTTATTTTTAATTCTTCTCTTTCACCCAACAGGTCCTTTCCATAATGATATCCAACTTGTACTTATGCCTTGGTCATAAACTGAAAGGTAATTGATTCGCATATCAAAATCAAAATAAAACATATTTACAAGAAACCTCATACTTATCAATCTCATCCTATAATTTTGACTTACTTTTCTTTCTTTATACAGAAATTCATCATGAATTGATATGTCTTTCTTAAACAAGAGTTCCACTAAATTAAATCCACAAGATACTAGTCAAATTGATCAATCTCTATATGAGAATGTGCAAGTGATAAAAATAAGGTTCATCGTTAAGTTCATTGAATCATTAAACATAAGTACACTCCTTAGGTGTAATCCTACTATATAGTAAGGATCAAGAAGTAAAGAATTAAATCATCTTAAGAAGATTATCCAATGGCTATTAAACAAAATTCACTAAATTTTATTTTACCTTGACATATCTTTTCATTCTTACAGGAGTACCTATTTCATACAAGCAACTATGGATAAAACATCATAATAGATAATAAATTCAGAACCCATTGCCAGCAAGCCTGTCCAGGACTTCGATGGGGTAACCCTAATATCCAAGAAATTTTTTCCCCATGCAGTATGCCCCATTTCCAACAGGCCTATTCAGTACCCTGATGGGTTTTCTTGGTCATACAACAAGCCGGTACCGACTATCAGTAGACCTGTTCAGTATCCCGATGGGTTAACCTCTTACATCCTTTTTTATTCAGAGGACCTTGTCCTAAATTCACCTTAAAGATAATATTTATAATTTTCTTCCATGAAAATTAACGTGGGAGCTTGTCTGCAACCTTTCTAGGAGAGGAA
The DNA here is from genome assembly GCA_001517045.1 of Pseudotsuga menziesii. NCBI lineage: Eukaryota > Viridiplantae > Streptophyta > Pinopsida > Pinales > Pinaceae > Pseudotsuga > Pseudotsuga menziesii. Next base: position 80,890 of record LPNX010915663.1, on the reverse strand, counting down.
TGGCATTGGGTTGGAAGAATTTTTTTAGAAAAATGCTTGTAAACGTTTGGTTGCATGAATGCATAACTCTTGAAATTATACTAATTCAATGGAGAGGATAAAATTATTTATATTAAATCCAATGGATAATAACCACAAGTTTCCTTAATTTCAACAACCATCTTCCTATGAGCTTATTGTGGCTTCCCTCCAAATAATAATTCAATGCTCTTATCAGTTACTACTTGTAAAAGTGCTTGATCAGTCAAGTGTAAAATTGAGTCAAAGTGCACAATTGTACTTATGGTTTAATGAGTTAAAATACTTGAAACAAAACTAGATAATAGAAAATATGTATAAATAAATAAGTATAAATATTATGTAAATGAAAACAATAGATCTCTAGCTAAAGGCATTTCCTTATAAAAGAAAGTTAACAACCCAGTACAACTAATAAACATATTTTGAATATCTTCCAAGAATCTGAGCAAATCATAACTTCCTTTTTTTAAGTTCTCTGGGTTGTTCCTATAAATTGAAAATACCTGCAAAACTTGAAGAAAACCCAATAAAAATAATAAAGAAAGTTATGTCTGTTATATAAAAAGAAAATTTCAATCAAACATCGTTTAGTAGGAGGAGGTGAAGAATTTGCTTCTTCACCTACCAACTCCAAATCAATTTGGTGAGTCAAACCATGCATGACTTCCTGCTTTTTCATAGGTTTATGACATAATTTTAGCCGATGTCCATTTTCCACAAAGGTTACCTATTCATGGTAAATTGTTCTTTTTTTTACAGAACCATTATAAAAAAAATTATGATTTCATATGGTCCCATCCATGTGGTTGTGAGATTACCTTTGATGTTTTTAAAATTTTAATGAAATAATAGATCCTAGTCACCTTCCTAAAAGACCTTTAGCTTCAAGAACTTATCATACCACTTAACCCTCTGATTCTAAATTAGAATAGTCATTTGAACAACATCTTGTTTGATCTCGCCTAGTTCATTTAACTATTTCAGCCTTTGTTTCTAGGCCTCATCCAAGTTCATCCCAAACTGTGTAGAAGTTCGGAAAGTATTTACCTAGAATTCTATAGGAAGCAACACTTTCTTTCCATAAACAATTTCATATGGGGTATGTCCTATGGTATTCCTCCATGTAGTCCTATAGGCCTATAAAGGTTCCGGGAGCCTATATGCCCAGTCCTTATGATGCATTTGTACAGTTTTGGTAAGGATGGATTCCAACACTTTATTCATTGACTCTACCTGACCATTGGCTTAGGGATGGTATGGATAAGACTTACAATGTTTAATCCCATAATTTTCTGGTCATTCTTTCATAGATTTAGAAACAAATTGTGCTTCGTTATCAGTCACAATTTCATGAGGAACACCAAAACGAGTGAAAATGTCTTCATAAATATATTCTATGATTGATTTTTTAGTAGCCCTTAATAAATATTTTTCTTCTACCCATTTAGTCACATAATCAGTACAGACTAGGATATATTTCTTCTTTGGTGAAATGGTTGATATTGGACCAATGAAGTCTAAACCCCAATTTTCAAATGGTTCAATCATTACTTGTGTTTGCAAAGGAATTTCATTAGCGGCTATAGGTATCCCCATCCATTGACAACTATCACAACTCTTTACGTACTTTGCAACATCCTTAAAGAGTGTGGGCCAATAGTATCCTTGATTTAACACTTTGTAAGATATGCATTTATCTAAAAAATAACCTCCACAAGGCCCATCATGGCAGGGTTGAAGGATTCCATACATATCATCTTCTCTTACACATGTTTGAATTATTAGATCTAGAACCATTCAAAACAGATAATTACCTTCCCATGAGTAGTTGGCACTCTGTTGAATAATTGTTCATTTTTCATGTGATGGAAAATGAATCGGTAACTTACCCATGATAAGATGTTTTGCTATGTTTACAAACTAAGGCACCTTAACCGAAACAAAAAAATGTTCGTAAGGAAAACCATCATCTACAGGAATATTTTCACTATCATGAGTGAGTCAAGAAAGAAAATATGCAACTAGGTTTTCTTTCCGTGTCTTATCAATAATTGTGATGTTGAACTCATGTAACAATAAAATCCATTGAGTAAAATTGCCACTATTTATATACTTATTCAATAAAAACTTAATAGAAGAATTATTAGTATGAACAAAAAAATCATAACCAGAGATGTAATGCCTAAACTTATTATTAACATGAACTACTGCTAAGAATTATTTTCAGTCACAGTGTAGTTCAATTCTATTGGTGTTAAGTTGTTACTGATATAATAATTTCCATAGTAATCTTGATTCTCTTTTTATCCAAGAACTCCCCTTAAGGAAGTGTCAGATGCATCGGTATATATGTGAAAAGGTAAGGACCAGTATATTCCTCTTAGAACTAGTGCTGAAGATAATTCTACCTTAAGGGTTTCAAAATCAAGCTAGAAATACTGATCCCAAAAAAAATTAACATGTCCTTAACCAGTAATTTGAATAATGGGGCTTCTATCTTAGTGAAGTTTGCAATGAATCTACGGTAGTAACCTGCATGTCCCAAAAAATCCTAACTTCTCTTTGTGTCTTAGGGGGAGGAAGGTTGGTAATGATCTCAATTTTAGTAGGGTAAACTTTAATACCCTTATAGGAAATATGATGTCCCAAAAATATTCCCTCAGTTAATAACATCTTTGTTGATCGGAATATTTCACCTCCTGCGGACAACAAGGTGTTCCGCTGGTCTGAATGGTTCAGATCCAGAACAAATAGATCACAGAGGCTGATAACTCTCCCTAGACGTTGTAGATATCTGGAATACAAGACTTTGATAGTTTTCCTGTGTTCCTACAAAAGAGTTCAACACGAAATGGATCAAAGCTACTAGAATATAATCTACTAATCTATGCTAGTGACTAAGGAATCTAGCAATATATATCTGAAATCAAACATCAACAATATATATGGGACAGAAAATCAACTTGCATTAGAAATATGAATAAGTTTACAACCAAGCCTTAGTGTTGACATGCATCTCCATGAAACCATATCTTCATCCCCAAAATCTCCGACTCTAGCTCTCTATGCTCTCTCCAAATGATCTTGGGCCAAGAATCAGTCCAACAGCATAATAATACCTTCAATGTTCTCCCCTCAACCATGGCTATGAGCTCATACTTATAGGGATTTAATGGATAGAGATGGTTGAGAAATTAGTGGGTGAGGTGGCCTCTAAGATCCTAGGATGAGGGATCTCAAGCTCAACCAACCCACAACAGTAGGGATAATGGATATCTCGAGGCTTATCATCTAGAAGCCTCGAGAAGCTTCTCCTTTTCCCTTTTTACCTAGGGTACTGCACTTTTCCTTCTATGACAGAGTGGTTCTGGTAATAACCATCTATGAACCAAGGGTAACAGGTGGTGGCACCGCTTGTGGACAACCGGTGAAAAGAGGTGCGAGCAGGGGTACCGCTCCTGGACAAAGGGACATGAGCGGTGCTGGGAATTTTTATGAAAAACTGATAAGAAACCATTTAGTCTTCACTCCAGAAGCTAGGATTTAGGGCAAGTAGGTATGTCAAAGGTCTTATCACATGATGGTGACATGATTTTGGTATAACAGGATGCGCCCCAAAGCATGAGTCTTAGAGTGATACGATAAACGAGAGCTTTGAGAACAAGTTGTTGCCAAGAGATGAAAATGTTGGCTCAATCGAAGCATGCAGTCAAGTAGGGATTTGTAGTACATTAGTATGTTGACTCATAGACAAAAGTAACCAAACTCATAGCTGCAGACCAGTACAAGGCAGATCCATGAGTGGAATAAACAAGCATGGCTACTAGAATACAGTGTATATCCATGTGATAGAGGACTCAAACTTGGACATAGTTACTAGACATACAACGTAGATCTATGTCATACAGACCCAAATTTGAGCATAGCCATGACCATACAAATGTGGATCCATGCTAGATATACAAAACTCCATCACAACTTGAGGAAAAATCCATGAGCGCTTTTAAACAAATGCCAAGGGTCTTCGTCTCGTCTTCCACAAAGTACGATTCTATCCATGTGATTAAAATGATTTGAAGTCGAACATGGTAGAAACCACTTGATTACTGTCTAATGATGTGAACCACTAACAAGTGAGAGGGAGATCACCATTAATGTCAATGATTCCCAAGGTACTCTAGTACAATATACTGAGTACGAATTAATGTCCCGATGTCGAACACCCAGTCAATTCTATCGATCAAAGGTCAATTATGTGAACCTATGTCGAGAGAGAGAGAATATGTCATTAAGGCATACATATCTCAAGGTACTAAATATTGTTTCTGAGACTATTTCCTAGATGATGAGCTGATGTCGACAGGAATAGTATTGTGGAAGGAGGGCCATGATGAGTCCCACATCGATGACATGAAAATTTGAACATAGTTATGGAATGATGTGAATGTAGTAACCATATGACTGACTCAAAGATACTAACACAAAGACTGTGTATACTGTAGAGGTAAGACTTCTTCAGATCCCCTTTGAACATCGAGCGGCATGACAAAATGACTTGGCAGCATGACTAGATAGGACATATACACAATGCGACAGTGGACAATGCATTCTTTTGAAAGACTCAAAGGATTAGCATGACTCATGAAAAAGGATCGTCACGGAGATCAGCTGAATACCCAATTGACTGACATGATTGTACAGACAAGTTCCATGTTAAAAGGTAACGACAAGCAACTACCATTATTTGCGAAATGATTCCCTTTCCCATTTCCCCCATCATGATCGATGAGTACCTTTTTTCGGTTTTACGAGTTCAAAGAGGGTAACAAACACTTGATATAGTTTGTCAGAAGACAAGTCAAGTCCCATATGTTTTACGAACCTGAGAGAGGAGGGGCTCGTTCCCAAAACGGGTCTCTTAATGTTTAATTCAATGGTTCCACTGAAAGAAAACTCGGTATCATTCATGTTTAGAGAGTTTGAATGAATACGGAAGAAGACTCCGTGGGGGTCCTTTTTCGTATGATTTAGTATCTAATGCCCAAAAAGTATAAAATCATACCTTAAAAAAATCTTCCAGTCATGATTGGTTGGAGCGTTCCTTTCTTGTAAATAGTCCTGTCCAAACCAAGAAAGAGATAACCTACCATTAGACGGACGACTCTTCAAATACTTTAACGAACGTGAAGAAGACAAGATCACTCAAAAATATTTTCGTATTTAGGGAGCCTGAAAAGGGTTTAAAGAGAAATCCATGAAGTTTCTTTTCAAAATGTCACTTTTTACGAGCCTGGAAAGATTCAGAAACAGACTCGACTATCTTTTCATGTTTAAGGAGTCTGAAAGAAGATGTGAAAAGAAGAATCCATGACGTTTCTTTACACAATGCCGTATTTTACGAGCCTCGAAAGAAACTTGAACTAGACTCGAAACTTTGATACTAGATTTTAACGAGCATGACAAAGTGTCGTAATAAACACTCAACGACCTTTTTTGTTTTGTGAAAGTACAAAAAAGTCATAAACAAACTTCCCAAAGCTTTTACTAAAGTCAACCTGCAAACGACTCATAAACAAGTGTTAAATGCATCCAAAATCAACATTAAGGGATTACGACAAATATATTTTGACCATAACATGATGTAATATCAAATCTATACTAATTTAGACCAAAAAAATGTCTATATAAGGCAAGTAAATAGTAAAAAATCAAACATTTCACTTTTTACCTTTAGTAGAGATCACTTGGAGCATTTTTTAGCCAGATCTTCCACAACTGATACCAGGAGTTTCAACTGTCCGTTTTCAGTCTCGTCAGTTGCAGGTAATAGCTAAGACCTACATATTTCATTTCATAGCTTTTATTTTGGTATTTGGTGGGGTTTTAGGCCTATTTGGAAAGCCCTAAAATCCAATTTGTGGGCACCGGCTACCCCCTGTGGATAGACGGTACCACTCGAGAACTGCGCCAACAATATGGTGGACAGGCGGTGCCATCACTTGTCTCCAACGGGGCACAGGAGGTGCCACTTGTGGAGAAGTTAAACCAATCATACAGACAAAATTTACTCATTCTTTTGATTTGTAATGACTCTAGGATGATATTGATGTATACCATTGTTGTTTTTGGTAGGTCTAGACTTCCAAAATATGGTGATATGGAAGGAAAGAACACATGATGACAAGGATGCCGCTGCTGAAAGGAATCCAGTTTGTATTGCCGCACTCCAAAACTGTGGGCTTCTGAAGTTCTTCCGGACACCAAGCATGGTGTCCCATGAGAGGCTACTGGAACACATATTAAGAATGTGGAATCCAGAACAACAGTATTTCGAGGTGGGGGCACATATACTTACAGTGGAGGTAGAGGAAATCTACTTCCTAATTGGCCTATCGAGATGGGGTTCCCCTATCTTACTGGTAGGGACATTACCACCAGAGAGCTCATAGATCAACACTGCGCACCAGGTACAGGCACATCAGGGAAGCGACAAACAGGGCTCTATGGATTGTTCTATTCACCGTGTAGAGGGTGGAAGGGAGCCACGGTGTACCTCAGGCTTCTAGGGCACATATGTTGTATTCCCTAGAGGCTATGGCACCTACGATGTTCAAATCAGTAGAAGCATTGCTTCCAATCTTCAAGGATCAGCTGACTAAATGTCTGCAGTGAGAGCTGAAGCAGTTTGGCTTTGGTTCCATCTTAGCTTGTTTATTCTTTCAGCGGGTCCCCTAGATGAGGACCCAGGTGACTTTTCGGAGTCTGAGAGCATGGGACCCCCGCATGCTGAGGTGGGTCCAGGTCATGGCTCACACAGGAGCGGGTAGGGGTAGAGTGAAGTTTGGTGATGCGTTCTTGAAATGGTTGCGGGATCAGATGGTCATGGTCGAGGACTATGCCTATGCGGGCACAAATTTTACAGGTGATCCTGACATACCACTCCCACCTATAGGGCAGTGGGGTGACATTGGTAAGAAACAAGAAACCCTAAAGATGGAAAATGTTTTTATGTTTTTTATGTTTTATATTTTTTATGATAAGTGACGAGACCTATTTGTCTTCATGCAGATGTTGGAGCAGCGAGGCCTATAGGAGCATCTCCGTCAGAAAGGCAATCTAGAGCTTGCTTCGTGCCATAGGGTGATGATATCACCAGGGAGCTGGAGGAGAATCTTGAGAGGTTGACTCTGGACATCCCAGATGCTGACATAGATGACCTCCCGACTAGATATCAGAGATCTACGGCGGGAGTACCAGGCCGATTTAGTAGGCTACTACGCAGGGTGGCTTGAGCAGTGATGTGATATCATGAGCACCACTAGTGGATGAGACATGTATACTGAAAGTTGATAGCTTCAGGATTTTGTATGATGATTTTTCCTGAAAGCCTACGTGCTTCAGATGAGGTCTTGGGACCTATTTTTGTAAAATTTTCATATATATATATATATATATATATATAGACTTTTACATGATGTTTATATGTTTCAAATGGATAAATGTAGTTTCTATGTGTTCTATGTGTCTTTAATGTTTATTTACAATGTACCATGTTTGATTAACATGATAAATGGGAAATATGCCAATCTAGGATGTAATTATCCAATGAATCAGCAACCACATCATGTTCCCTAGGGATGTAATTTGGTAGGATGATGATGTTGATCCATATTATATTAGATTCAAGACATGATATTTGGTGGAAAGTACCATGTGAATTACATTGGGTATAGCTACAATTGACACATAAGAGGACAGGTATAGACCATGCCATACACCTAAAAATCATGAGTTGTCATGGGTGGATGAGACAATTATTTGGGTTCTTGAAAATGAGACTCTACTTATGTATTATTTGAGTACTTGAGATGCATACTATCATTTGCATAAGGGATGTAGGACATCATCAACATAGAAATTATATTTATGTACTCAAGTTTTTCATTATACGTCATTAAATAATCATCTTTAATACTTGTACATAAAAATAATCAATTGAGTAATACTGATTTGTTTTTTGTTTCTCCATACAAAGGAAAACCTCTATGAATTCGCTCATTGCCACTTCCCCATATGTTGAGCATCCAACCTAATTTGTCCCTAGTAATGTCTTCGTGGTACACATTCTAGTTTCCTCATCTTAAATTTGTTAGTAACATACATGTGTATAATTGCAATTATTGTATTATAATGTTATTCTTCTCCATTTATCAAATTGTACAATGTAGAGGCAAGGAGATTTTATAGTTGTAGAAGATGCATTCTCTTTCAATTTTTGACCATCATCCACTAGTCAATGATTTGCTGTAACTTATGTTGCAATGCAATTAAGAATTCAAGTTGATGTTTAATTTATAGTGTCCAATTGTCTCTGGGGTGGGTAGAACAAGTGGTAAATTGGAAATGTTGTAAATAGTTGTAAATGGAATTTCTCACTTTCAAACCCCCCAAAATTACCCTTGTACCATTGTTCGGTCCCTATGGATTCACCTATGGGTACAGTGGTAGTGAGATTGGATCCTTGGAGCACATGTCATGCGAGTACCAGTCTTGTCCCCAGTTGCCAATTACCCTAATCAATAATAAAATTATAATTTTCAATTACTATTATTTTATTGATTACATGCATGATGCACCATATACAGGCTCACGTACGAGTAGGATTCAATATTGAATTAATGCTCATGGAGGAATGGGAAAGGTTGACTCTACATTATCCTAGAGAGGACCCATTGACTTAGCATCATCCTAGAGCTACCACACAACATGATTTGGATAATATTTCCATGGAATCAAGTCATGTAAGTTAATCCATCTTCTTTAAAATTTAAAGATATGCCATCTACCTAAGTTCAAGTACTAAAATCTAACTAACTTACAGAGTTCCCAATTTTATTTTTTGCAGTACCCATCTTTAGACACCTTTTTTACCATGTGCTTCCTTGTTTCTAGGTGCATGGTGTAGGTGGTATTGGCGGTGGTAATGACCATAGATCCCACCAGGATTCTGTTCAACATCTTTTACAAGATTTGTTAACGCTGCACTATTTTTATTGTTATGCATACATATATACTTTTTCTTTTATGTATACATATATAGAAATGCACTTTTTTCTATACTATTTCCTATCATATATTTTCTTAGTGGGTATACGATGTGTCTATGTTATTTATGTTTATGGGAATTTATCTTTATGAATTATGTTTATGTTTATGCAGCATTTTAACTTTATCTTATGTTCATGTTTATTTTGATAACTATGCAATTTACAATTTTACAATTACAAGTTACAAGTTTAGGAATGGATGTTAGAACTAGAAGTTACATGTTACAAATTAAATTCTATCTTATTTAAATCTTATGTTCATTTGTTATTTAGAATTCACGATGTAAGATACATTTTACAAGTCACAATTAGGATTACAAGTTATAATCTAATTAGATTAACATATTTTAAGAAAACAAATTCATGAAGTTAGTTTCAAGTACCAATAAAAATCTAATAACATTGATTATATTTTCAAATTTTAATTACAATTAATCATGTTAGTCTCAATTAACAATAACGATCTAATAACAATGAATAGGTTTATATATTAGTGCTTACATGAAAAAAATAAAATTGATAATTCTAGGTTCAATTAACAATAAATATTAGAGTTACACTTTACTATTTATAATGTACAACTATAGTATAGTTGCAAATTATAAATTACAGTACGAAAAATTGCAAATTGAAAGATCTACAAATCAGAATTAGAGTTTCATTTTACGATATACAGCCTACCATTGTAATTTCAATTACAAATTACAATTTTTCACAATTAAAAATTACAATTGTACAATTACTCTTTAAGAAAATACTAATCAGCCATGCACACATTACAACTGTAGAATTAATCTTTAAGAAATTATTAATTAGATATGTATAAATTACAACTTATAATCTCATTACAATTAAAATAAGATAGGTAATAGGGTCAATAGGGTCATTGATACCATGTGAAATATTGATACGAAGTCATATAGTATTAAAATCATTATTTGGCCAATGCATTATATGATTACAATTATTACTGCTTACAATAAGAAATTACAATTCAGAATGTTAGTTTCAATTAACAATAGCAATTAGAGTTACTTTATGATTTACAATCTACAATTATAGTTATAGTTGTACAATTACTATTTAAGAAATTACTCCTTAGACATGCACGCATTACAATTGTACAATTAGTCTTTAAGAAATTACTAATTAGACGTACAAATTTTAATTTACAATCCTATTTGAAATTAAAATAAGATAGATAATATGGTAATTGATACCGTGTGAAATACTTGTACAAAATCAAATAGTCCTAAAATCATTATTTTGGCCAATGTGTTATAGGAATGCAAGTTTCCATGATACAGTAATGGTCAACGCCTGTCATCTTCCATTTCCTTGGTTTACCACTCTTCAACTTGATTTCCATGAGATGTATCCGAGCTTCCACTATGAAATGACTATACTGGGAAGATATATGATTAGTCATATAGTCTTGGTAGATAGTATAATATCCTTGTTTTTCACTTTTTGGAAACATTTTTCAATTATTTTTTATAAAAGTGGCCCATGACAACAAGGTCGCCAATTTGGTAAGTGAAGCCACCGTTTTCATAGGGTAGTACCAACCACGGGGACTTCAATTAATGAACATCTCACATAGCATGTGCCATCACGGGATATTAAAGAATACCCTTAATTTCCAGAGATATTGACCCAAACTCCTTTTGTTGAAACCCCCTCCCAATACTTAAAACCTCCTCCCCACCCGTTTTTATACCTCAATCCTTATAAACTACCNACCTGCAATATATTGGTTCAATTTTTAATAATTTTAAAACCCACAATATGAACTAACGTGATAGGATATTGGTCAACAAGTGAAGCCCCTGTGGTACCAACCTAGTTTTAATCTATGTATATCAAATTAAATAATATGCGATATTCTCTTCATTTCCTAGGAGTGCATTGATGTCAAATGCATCACCTAAAATGAAAATTAAATTTTGTTAATAAAATGTATTTACATTCAAGTACTATCTTGGATGTTTGAACATTTAGTCGAATATTCTAAATAAAAGAATGTGATATGTATAATGAGTAAACTTTGGTTAATGTTCAGTTGCATACCTTCTCTAACCCCATTAGAAACTTGATCATGATCTAATGATACCATGACATATTAAGTGTGGATAAATTTCCATGTCGGAATTGGATGAGGACCCTTTTGGTTAAGAGGGACATATTTCCATTATTTCACATCAAACATTGTTTAATTTATCAAGGTAGCAACTATCTTTATCAATATAAAACTTACAAAAGCATGCATATTTTCATGTTTCCATGGAAAAGATGCCTCCCATGTCATTAATCCAAATGGAGTGTAGTTCCCCCATCCCAAATATTGTCTCACAATACCAAGGAATGGATCTATACACATCACCAATGGAAACATTTTAAATAAATTGTGTTGAAATAAATGTACAATCAAATATATAATTATTCAACTAAGACAATGTTTCAAATAACATTCAAAATGTGAGCTTCAACTACACACCGTACTTTCTTACCTGCACACCAACCTTTCTTGTTCTTGACCTTCGTGTCCCAAATGCAATGTACACTAGTCTACTAATTTTATAGATTATTTGAGTTAGGTTGCACCATGACTCATTTGATACCTTCTAAGTGCCTGCTTCACATAGGAACCTACACCATCATGCTCACCGTTTCCATGCCTTGTTTAAAAAAAACCTCCAAGTATGTTGAATTCTTGTCTCTTTATGAAATAGACATGATCAACCAATAAAAAATCATGTTGATTTGAGCTTCTCTACTCACTCGTTTGACCAAATATAATGTTATGTAAATGCCACCCCATTCTTTTTTAATAATTTGTAAATCAACTGAAAGAAGTGTTGAACGAACAATATGCCATGTTCGTGATCGTCACTCACATAAAATTGGTACTTTTTAATCACATGACATGATTTAGGAGTCATAACATGTATGAATATCTGCACTTGGTCAGAGTGACAATATCACTTTGTTTCTTTATTTGAGGAGCAAATGTGTAGTTCTGAATGAATTCTACGACTAATAAGATTGTTCCCAACTCAAACAATCACGAGAATGTTTGAATTCAACAACTTTCCACCTAGGCATGTGAGAGTGTTTGATATATTTATAAATATGATTTTGGAATTTCTCCATGAACTCTGCAATAGAAATGCACCCATGGTAACATACTCATATATCTTTGGTGTAACTATCATATCTAACAGTTCGAAGTGTGTTTTATTGAATTTGAAATGTCTATGTAATAATGGCAAACTAGCACATTAATGGAATCTTATTCCACCTACACATATTTTGTTGAAAAAAAATTCCTCAGGATTCCTTTTGCATAGTATAGTAGAACAAAATCTCATGATGTGGGAGGAGCTAGTTCACCGTACTAGTTCCTTTTGCAAAAGTCTCTAAATTTGTCATAATAGAGTTTAAATTCAACATGGTATCAAAAACAATAGGTGTCATGAATTTTTTTAGGCCTAATATGGGCCAAGGTATTAACTTTCCAAACATTCTGATTGAAATCTTGAAACTAGGATTGCAATTTTGAAATTCCTCAAACAATGCAACTCCTGTTAGCTCCATAACATGCTTACAATGATCAACATAAATCCCTCTATATAAACGCTTATGCATGACATGCTTTAGTTATGGTATAGAATATTAATGGTTTTCCCAGAACTATACCACCTTCTCTCTAATGCATTTAGAGTGTCTGTCATGACAAGGTTACTTGCAACTAAGAGCCCAACAAAGAACTGCATTGTTTTCATAGAACTAGACGCTGAATTTTGTATGTTTGTGCAATTTTTTTTCCTGAAACATGGAGCAATTTTGACATTGTTGCCACGATTTGATTTGTTTATTTTGTTGGTGCCACAACAGTAGTTGTAATTTCCTTGAGAGCATATTGGATATCAGGTTTTATTAATTTTCCAAATGAAGATAACAATTTTTAGACATTTTCTTCTAGGGTGTCATGTGCCATTTTACCTTTAGTATCTTTAAAACCCAACAGGTTTGTGGCATATTTAAGTCTTTTATGTTTCAAAAATCCATGTAGGATTTGGTCTTATGTGATAACTATGATTTTCAAAATGGAACTTAATGATGTTTCTAACATACTCTCTAACTATTCGAATAGGACTCGGGTTCCCGAAATCTTCTCTTACGGTAGCATCCATAAGATATTGTAAATAGTCTCCACCTCTTAAAAACCCACTGCATATCTCAATTACTATTGAATCCATGTGACAGAGGATGGGGACCAGTGAAGGATGATCAAGATCTATCCCTACATATAGTCCAATTACATTTTCGAAAGTTTAAATCTAACCAACAGGCACTTCTTTTTGAATTAAAAAAAAAAATTGAAGTAATGAATTCAAATATTATGTTCTAGCCCATGAATAGATTTCAATTGCATTCAAACATCACAAGTAAATTTATTTTTTGAAAGTTCAACTCTAACCAAGGGACTTTTTTTGAATCAAGAAAAAAAATATAATCAATGTAAGAAGCATTCAAAGGAAATGGTATCACCCATGAATAAATTTCAAGTGCATTCAAACATCACAAGCAACTTTAATGTTTCAAAGTTCAACACTAACCAAATAAAGGACTTTTCTTCAAATTAAGAAAAAAATATAATCGAAGTAAGAAGCATTCAAAGACTATGGTCGCACCAATTACTCGATTTCAAATGCATTTAAACATCACAAGCAAATTACATTTTTGAAAGTTAAACTCTAAACAAATAAGGGAATTTTGTTCGAATTAAGGAAAACAAAATAGAATCAAATTAAGGAGCATTGAAATACTATGTCTCACCCATGACTAGATTTCAAATGCATTCAAACATCACAAGCAAATTTTAATTTTTGAAAGTTCAACTCTGACCAAATAAGGAACTTTTTTTCCAATTAGGAAACAAATAGAATTGAAGTAAGAAGCATTTAAATTCTATGGTATCACCCAGAAAGTAATTTAAAATTCCTTCAAACATCAAAAACAAATTTAATTTTTGAAATTTCAACTCTAACCAAATAAGGGACTTTTTTTTAATTCAGAAAAAATAGAAACAGAGTAAGAAACATTCAAAGAATATCGTCTCACTCATGTGTATTTCAAATGCATTCAAACATCACAAGAAAATGTATGAAAATTGCTAAGGGTATTAAAATATTTAAAAATTTTATCACATGATGTATCCACAAAGTAAAATGTAAATAGGTTCCTATGACCTAGTGTCCTTGCACTCAAATTATAAGTGAGCATTCCAAAGGTTCTCGTGCCAACAATTATGAACTTGTTGGAGACGTTGGCTCATGAAGGTAACATATGATTGATCATAATGATGAGAAATGGGAGAGGTACTCATTAGGGGAGTTTTGAGGTCTAAAATGGGACTCATAAGGGTAATAATAAAATAAGAGTTATAATAATAAAATAAAAGTTCTAAATTTTGGAGGGGAAAAAGAAAAACTATTTTTTTTATTGTATTTTTGAAATATATCCTTATCAGTTCACCCAAATTTTGATTTTGGGGACTCCTCTGATCTGTAATTTAATTCTGCATCCAACCCATACCCACACTGCATACTTCTGAGGTACCCACGGCACCTAAAAATGAAAATTTCAATAAAAAAACGTATTTTAATATTAAAATACGTTTTTTATTGAAATTTTAATTTTTGAGTGTCGTGGTTACCTCAGAAGTAAATAGTGTGGGTATGGGTTGGATGTGGAATTAAATTCTACATCCAACAATTCCTCAAACTCAAAATGTGGGTGAACCCATAAGGAGATATGCCAAAAATATTATAAGAAAAAATAGTTTTTTCTTTTTCTCTCCATTTGTTTTACAAATTTTACCCTTATGGTTGACATGATCATATTGAATCCTGTTTGTTCTGATAAGGTGAATTTAAGGGTACAATTTTTGTTTTGAGACCCAATTTTTACCTCAAAATTCCCCTAATGAGCGGCCAACAAACTCTAATATAGGTACAATTAGAATCCAAAGACAATAACCTATAGGATATATATCATAATGTTTGGCCAGTAAGAACCTTAGACAAGAGGGGAAAATAAGTCACCATCGAACAATATTGTGTCACCTGGTTTAAAGAAGTGGTGGGTATCCATCATGAGAGAACAAAAGCACATTACTCTCGGGTTTTACCTCCTTTGGCACACTGCCTCTTTCTCCATAAATTATTTTCCACTTGACGACGAAGATTTTTTAAAGATTCCTTATATACAACAACTATGTTTCATATGGGAAATTATTGATGGGCATTATTTGGATGCCTAAACCAACAATCCTACCCTATACTATCAAATTATGTTGTGCCCTCTTATGGAGAAATTATGTCCATTGTATTAAGTTGTTGTGGTTCATTCTTTAACAACTTTACACTCTTAGTGGAGTCAGAATGAACTTGATCATTACTAAAAAAATACATCCAATCTAAATTATATCTATTCTTTACATGTACATGTTAAATAAAAATTAAATATGATACAAACTTTTTTAAAATAAATTTCAAAAGAGTGACTAAGCATATTATTTAACACATGCACACTTTCAATTTAATATTGTGACATAACATTTAAAGATAATTTTAATCTAATAATTTATATGAACATACATGACAATATAAATTCATACCTTCTAAAATGTAAAATAATAAAATTTAATACTCTACATTAAATGAACTTCTTAGTTATGTTATCTATGCTTAATTGTTTATCCTGGGTACATTTTAAAAGGAGGTGTATGCCATTATATATTTGGCAATTTTACAATATCTAGTGTACATGGAGAATCACACATTTAAAATTCAAGCAAAATTTTTGAAGGTTCTATAAAATGAAAAGTATTCCAAAAGTTTCTAAGGTTTAGAGATGGGTTCACAAACCTATGTACTAAGTAAATTGCAATAATTTATTTTTAAATATCTATAAGTTAATTTTTTATCTATTCAAACATCCATCCCGAGGAAATAATTTACAATACATGTCTCATAATATATCATTTTATATGTGAAATTGGACACACATTTATATCTCTAGTTTAAGGATAAATAATATACATAAATAAACATTACCTTTACTTTAAGTATTTGTTTTTTTTCCACATGTGTATACATATTTGAATTTATGTTATCATAGAGTGTTTATTGCTATGAATATTTGGATATCAATTCCACTATATGATATTTGAAACTTGGTATCAAAACCAACCCCATGGAATTTAATTTAACACTACAAGGAAAATTTTGAGTGTTCACACAAATTTTTGTTATATCTAGATTGATAAGTTAGTTGTACACTACTATGCAATAATATTATCTAGAAACACTCAATGCTCGTACATGAACATTTCACTACATTACTTAGTATATACATAAATTTATTGTGAGCAATAAAAATCATATATATCTTGAACATACGATGACTATGAACCAATCAACAAGATACTTTTGTAACTAATTTTGACATGATAATTACATAATTAATTTTGAAACATGATAATAGAGAGAACGATATAAAATGTAAGATTTAAGAAATATGTTTGCAATAATTATCATTCAAAGAATGAAATAAGAAAAATATCGATATCATCTACAATTGTAGTTTGGTCCACCAAAGGTTGATCTTCATCATATTCTTATTTCTCTCTCAATGTTTCTTGCCATTGCCTTATCCTTTATTTGTTATTTTCTTGTATTCTCGTTCCTTAATTTGATAGCAATCATGTTTCCTATTTCGATGTTTCTTGTTTCCCATGTTAATTGGTGGATAAGAAATGAAAATGCCCAATTTCCTTTCAAATACTTAGAAAAATATATACTTTGAGAGACTCAAGAGAGTAAAAATTATGTTACAATTCATAAATTTGAGTTTATGTGTGGTTTATATATTTATTTATACAATATAATACAATACATGTAGAATGTTGGTAGTTAGTTCGTGGGTCTAGTTAGAGAGAATGAAGTAAGACAAAATGAATGAAAAGTTGGCGAAGAGTAACTCAATTGTGTTGGACCTAATGTTGACATTGATGTTAAAGGGAGTAGGAAATTAGAAGTATTGTCTTTGATGTCAAAGGGAAAGATTGGTGCACCTAGTTTAGTTATTGATTTCAAATAGGATCATTGAAAATGCATGTGAATCTTGAATCCATTTTGAAGAAGTATATAAAACAAGAACAATAAGACAATTGTTGAAATGCACAGTTAGATAAATAGGGAAAAGATGCAAATATGTACACAAACAAGTCAAATGTTGAAGTACACTGTATATACAGTTGGTGTGTTGAAAATATCATAATCAAAGTAGTAAAGAATGAAAAAGTGTACACAAACATGCATACGTCAAAAGATGGCAGTTAAACTGACAAATCAAGTGAAGATGGTGGAATGTAGAAGTGCAAAGTTGATAAAATACATAAGGTACGAAAATGTATAAATTCATAGTAAAAGGATGCCGAAGTGCATAGTGGGAAAAATAATGAAATATACAAATCATAAGATACAAAAACTTGTAGTAACTAAGTTCATAGCTAGTGACATGTTGAAGTGTGCAATGTCATAATGTAGAAGTTAGCACGACGAATGTGCATATGAAAGTTAATAATGAAGCTTTGGTCGGCTCAAGTTAATTTAGTTGGGGAAAGGTATGGTAAAATGGGGAATGGATGATAACTACAATCCCCTTGGGGTGCTCCAATTAAGAAAACCATGGTTAAAAGAAAATAAAATTGATATAAAAAAATATAAATAAATGAAGATTGAAGAATCTCAAAGTGGGAGTGTACAAGTGTGGATGTATAAGAGGAAATGGAGTAATCTCAGATTGCGAAGAAGAAATTGATGAACTCATTTGAGGACATGTATTAATTTATTGATATGGAGTATACTTGATTATGATGATGATGTGATACCAAAGATGGTAGGGTGGACAGAGAGAATTAAATAGATGCCAGCTGTAGTAAACAATGTGTATCATTCGACAAGGTGGAATCACAAATTGAACGAAGAAGTGAATGAATAACTAAAGAACGTTGTTGAGGTGTGTAGTAAGAAGTATAAGTTGCAATGATACAACATTCTCTTCAATCAAATATGATGGAACTCTAAAGACGAGATTTTGCATCAATCATATCTAGTGTCACTTAGTGGAGGTTGATATATTCATTGGAAAAGATGGGTCTTGCATTAAGGATCGCATTCTTCAAGAGATGTTGGATTCTGTCAGCAAGTTGTGTCTTGCATAAGGGATTGGATTCCTCATCCCTCAGTTGGTGCTGAGAACCCCAAATATTGGTGTCTTCTACAAAATAATGTACTTGGTGAATTATCGAAATATTTAAATACATAAATTGTGTGCCTCTTGTTTGTGATTCTTATTGAATACATATTTCAACATTAATGATACATTCTCAACATTAGTGCTTAAATATAGGAAATTAAATTGACTATGTGGAACAACGATTCACCCCCCCCTCTATGTGTTCTTATAATGTTCCAACAAATTGAGCTACTAAGCTCGATCGAGCTACATTTTGTATTCTCGATCGATCTTTTAAAATATTGATCAAGCTAATACCTTGAAGGAGATGTTAGCTCAGTCAATATTTTGGTTACTCACACTTTAACCATTGATCGATATGTTTTGAAAAAAGTGCATAAACACTTAATCGAGCCTTTTAAAACCCTCTATCAAGATATTAATCTCGATCCAAGGCTTTAAACTAGACTGTTATCCCCCTTATTTATATTTTTATATTCTCTCTTTATCAGAACTAAACCCTAACCTAGGATACACCTTACATACAGGAATTTGTACCAGTGGATCCATCAACAAGTAGTTTATTCCTTTACATAAAATTTGCAAGTGTTTGAGTTGATACCATAATTTTTTTTCCTTTTCTTTTGAAATATATACTTACAAAATAATGTCCACAACTTCGAATCAGCGCAAAGATAATTCAACAACATAAAATGTAAACAACCAAAAAAATTCAAAAAAATGGATAGCCCCCTTACCAACGCGTGTAAAAAAAAAAATATTTTTTCATCATAAATTAACAAATTAAATATGTGCACCTGAGTGCATTTTGTGTAGATTATGTTAATTTATTTATTTTCAAAAATTATGCATTTATCACTAAATTATTTTATGTGCACAAAAGNTATATATATATATATATATTGAAAGATGACATAATTCCCTAGAGGTTTTTTTTGTTGCATGTTAGAATTCACAAGGAATATATGAGTTTTTAGGGATTCAATTTCATGAATGAATACAGAATTGACTTTTCACCATCACTTTTGTCCAAATAGTGTTACCCATCTTCTTTGATTCACTCATAAAGATTTAAGTGTCATTTTTTTTGTGTTACATGGTTTCTATGAAATTCCACTAGGCCGCAAGGTTAAGGCATTCCTTAATTCAAAACACATAGTTGACTGCACAACTATTATTCAAACATGTATTTAACTCACTAATGAAAAATCATGACAAATATAATGCGATATGCTCCACACAAGCATTCAACTAATAAATGAACTATCGTCACAATAACATGTTCTATGATTCCTACACTACTAAACTAATTAAACATGGACAACAAATAGAAAAGTTTGAGAAGGAATTTGTGTATACTTCGAAGCATAACTGATAAGGATTACAAGTTAGTCAAAATTTATTCTAACATGAGTACTGCTAAAATGCAAGGCAGAGAAAGGTAGAAGGAATCAACTAGGGAAATGAGAGCTTAAGCATGGATTTCCTCATCTTAAATCCCTAGACTAAGGGATACTTTTTTCTTGTGGATATATTGAGATCAATCATGCTATAATGATTTGAAATCACGAAATAGAAAACAAAACGACTCATTCCCCATATCTTCACTTGGATTAAGTATAATTTTACATAGTAGCTAAATTCATTTTAAATATTTCAAGCAGATATGAGCCATATAACTGTCCAAGAATTTTTTTTATATAGATCACATAAAGATAATGTTAGAAACAAAATTATTTGAAAAGGTTTGAATTAGTAGATTCATCATTGAATTCTTGATTTTGGTAAACCAATGGTCTATTATTTGTATCTCACAATAACCAGATATTTCTATTCTAAGGCTAAATAAATTTGTAAAGAATAAATTCCTACAAATTTAAGAAGTGGTTTTAGTGTTTTGTCCTTTAGAATAACAATGAAACTCTCCTCAATCATCTTAAGGATGAAATAGAGGTTGCAACAAATCTCTTTCCAGTGTAAAGATGACCATATGACTAGTCTACTCGGATAGTTTCCTAGTTGACGGAATTCCCCTATCAAATATTTGGTGTCCATAAATAGAGTAACAAAAACCAAATCATAAATAACTTTATGCATTCTCTTTGTAAGAGTAATACCATATCAAATACTTTATAGTTTAGAATAAAACTTCAATAAGTCACATACCATCTTTGAAGTTTAGGATATTGTTAAGGTTCATAAATAAAATAACAAACAAAAAGGAGAAAGAAATAGTGTATTACCTCCTTAAGATTAATAAAATGAAAAAAAATTACAACTATAATAATGAAATCTAATTGTTAAAGTATAACAATGAAAGTCTAGTTACGAAAAAGCTAGAATGATTGCTTTTGTTCTTTCTCTAACAATGTCTTTGTTGTTGATTTTGTTTTTTTCTCCTGTATTTGAATGAAGATATCATCTAATTTCTTCTCAAATTGTATGCATGTTATATCATTATCATTTAATGCTCCTTATCTAGCTCTTTTTGTTAAAACAAATATAAATCGATCAATGTTACCTACATTAACATAAATTGTGCAATCAGGGATCAAGTTTCTTATTAATTGATTTTATATCATTTTTCTCAAGATTGGATGATCATTATCACTCTAGGAAATAATAGTGTTTTTTTCTATGAGTATCATCATTATTTTTATGTGTTATGTCTTGGTTCCCTTTTGCGCTTCTATCAAAGTCTCAAATCAAATATTGCTAGCAAAAAGTGTATCTAAATAAAAATTTAGGTATGGAGTCATTTATCCCAAAAACTTTAGCAAACGACCTCTTCATTTTAGGTATGGAGTCAATGTCTTGTGTAGGTAGATGATGGCATTGTCTTTAATGTGAGCGATAATGAAAATGTTTATAGAATACAAATTAAGTAAGGTTGTTCTTTAGTTTGACATTTATATTAATAATTAAAATACATACTACGTTTGATATGTATTTTCGTTAGAATAGTCTTTTACTTAATGTTGATTATGTTTTTCATATATATTTTTAATTTTTAGTCTCAAATCAAATATTGCTAGCAAAAAGTGTATCTAAATAAAAATTTAGGTATGGAGTCATTTATCCCAAAAACTTTAGCCATAGCATAAATTTTTGGATTAATAGAGAGGAAGGTGATAGTTACCTTTTCTATATCATTGAATGTTTAAGAAACTCTTTGATTATTTCAATTTCTATTGACAAATGATGGCTTATGTTGGTATTCTTGTGGTCGTGGTTTTTATTGTTAGGAATAGTTTTGGACAAATATGATAGGACTTGAACTCGTCATGCATGCATTGTAGTTTTAGGATTTATGTTAGAGTTGTAATTGTGAAATGTGATATGTTTTGGACATAACTAGCACTAGCCATGGAAAGTGATCTTACGTCTATTAAATTCATGTTGTTTTGATGCTTGAGGGTGTTTCATTTCCTTGTTTTGTTTTATTGAGTTTTAAAGTACAGATTCGATGGTAAATTGAGACATATATGTTCTATGGCATATTTGGATATTGCCTTGTTTGTTTCCATATCTTAAAATCAGTTACTTCAATGTTAAATTTGAAATGATTGTTGTATGTCTTGGACTATTTTGTGGAAATAAGGTTGGTTGAAGATGTGATGTGTACTATTTGAACATATATTAAATGTTTGTTTGTTTGAATACTTACGATAATTTCATATCTAATTTCTAGTGAAGCTTACTCTGTTTTGATATTATTTTGAATTGTAGTTGAGTTGGTGACAAAGCCATATTGAGATTCATTTGTTGATATAGTGATTTCTAGCCCATCCTTCCATAATCATGATTTTCAATTGATCTAGTGGTTGAAGCAAGATCTATTTAATGTCTTGGGTATTTACCAAAAGCTTGAGAAACATGTTTAATTTGTTTATATTTAGCTATATGCCTAGGAATTGATTGATAATACAAATAGTCATATCTCTTGATAACTCTTACTACATGGAAATATGTCATATATGCTCCCCCCCATTCTATTGGAAACCATAGAAAGGAATTTTAAAAAAGTTCTTGCGTTGTCAAAGAGAAGTGTGAGAAAATGGTTATTCTTCACTTGAGTGGTAAAGATATTTACCGTGGATACAACATTTCTCCATGGCTAGTAATGATAGTTGTATATTATAGAAGCTTAGAAGGATTTACATGATATAATTGGTTGTATTTTTTATTACATCTTCTTCTTATACCATGAGTTCCTCGATACATGTGCATATATGTGTCCTTGGTACTATTATATCAATGTTGCCCACAATAGTGAGTGAAAAATGAGCTTGAATGTTCTTTTTGTTGGCATTCACATCGTTTCATTGACTCTAAATATCCCTTAGAACCAAATAGAAAAAACAAACATGTACTCTAATATAGATATAACATAGAGAGATAGTACCTTGAGCCTACAAAAAATAGAAACCCATTAACTGAGGATAATTTGGGATTGGTTTTCATGAGATAGAGCACATATTTCTTGTCATGTCCTCGAGGTTTTACAGAATCTACATGGATGTTATAATTTATGTATTTGTATATATGTCCTTGGTCATAGGATAGACTTATGTGATTAAAGAGGGAAATAATACAGATCGTAGTAAGAAACGTTGATGGGAAATAAACTTAGGGATTCTATAGAAATACCTTGTGAACTGTCAGACATAATTGCTGAAATTTTGTGATAGGCATGGGTGTTACCAGATTGTTGCAAGTCCATTATCACTAATGTGACTTGGATTGGAAAGTAAAACATGGGTTGGGTAAGGCACATTGAATTTGTTATGTTAAGAAATGCAATCCAAGCTCTCTCGTAATGGCATCTACATCAAGAAACTAAAAAAACTTTGTTAGAGTGTTTATGTAATTAAGAATGCTTATATAGTGCTTCTATATTTAGTCTATGTTTCATGTTGAACATGTAATTCCTTATGATTCATTGTTACATCACTATGTTGTAGATAGTGTTCAAAGATGCATAGATAATGACATGTCTTTATTTCAATAGCTTGCATCTGATTTCTATTAGTGGCTCATTATGGACATCAAATATGTTATATGAGATGCTACTACTTGTCAAACATTTTATTTTATCATTGTACATTAGCTATGTTTATATTATACCACTTTTATTTTTACATTTGTAACAGTAGTATTAGTTACAAATTATATAGGTTCTTTTGTGCTTTGTATGCTCCATACTGTGTGAATCTTTATTGTGTGAGCATGTTGTAGATATGATAATTTAAGGAAATAAACAATACAATATAGAATTTTTGTGATATACAAAAGTTGTACAGTATGGTTTTTATCTTCACTCTAAGCAAAAGTCAATTTCAACCACCTTATCTATATATAAAGATTCTGTATCCTTGGCATACTTAGTTAAAAGGATCTGAAGTATTGGTCTCTTCTTTATTGAAAATGGTTGTAAGTCAAAAGAACCTAAATTATTATATGATATCCATGCAATCTTAATCCTAGATACTCGCAATGGTGAGATCATAGCATATCAATATGATTACAGTAGTAGAGTAAGCTTCATAGTAGGATTAATTTCTTGTATTTCCCTAATCAAATCATTCGACTAGTGGAGAGAGGAGGTCCAAAAAATGTAATGAATTTTATCTGGTAGGTAGAAATTTATGACCAAATAGAAAATGTGGTAGACCAATGTTACTCAACATCATGGTTAAATATAGATATTTCTTACCCTCCAGCTTTACAATGGTGATAGTTATCCTGCAATACTAAAATACTATAGTTCTTCCATATTATTCCATGAACTTATAAACAATCACATTTCAACTATAATTAAGGTATTTAATATAGAATGGTTAGTATTTTATATGATTCCCTTCTTAGTAATAACTAGTATGAACTTGTTTTCCTATTGTTTGATGTGTAATAAGGGTGTAGCTATCTGTGTCGAATAAAGAACCATAATTAGAATTAAATTCTAGTTGGATATATACTAGTCCCATGTTGATGTCAACAAAGTTTGATTGTAATCATAGTGTTGAAAGCGAATACACATGATGTATGGGAATAACTAAGACAAAGGCTATGTGTTTTGAATTGCATGTTTAATTCCATTCATTGACCTAGATAATATGCGTGGTATATGAATTTGTATTGATTATATTAATCGAGCTAGTATCATAGGTGTGAGCTTGAACTCATATATAACTTCCATAGAACACTAAGAAATCTTGCTAATGAGGAATATTCGATTTCTTGATACAAATATAATAGTCTCGTTATGCCATTTCAATGCCACAATTAAATTTGTTTCATAGTATGATTATTTATATGGATTCCCCAATTTTATTTTTTGTTGTTATTTTGCATTTTGTTCAACTTGTACAATTAAAAAACCTTATATTTATAGGAAGTTAACCCAAGGACTTTCCTCTTACTCTTTCCTCCCTCCACATTTATGCATAGGTTTCCATAATATGCTCTGGCCATAATGGAGTTTTTCTCAACCAAAGTTGTGAATGGATTTGATGGAAGTGAAATTATTGCTTATACTTAATTTCGATGTCTAAATACTATTATCATAATCATGTCAATGAACAATTTAATTATTTATTATTATGGCTTGTTCAATTCTTATTTGCGATGTATTCAAACTTTCATCTAGAGCTGGCTAAA